>JAJSOF020000031.1:86790243-86808748 GCA_025594305.2 Periplaneta americana | reverse complement strand
GGTTTTACGCAAACCCAGCATTCTTCAGTTTTTCCCCATTTTCCCCCTTTTGTTTTCTTTATGATCCATATGAAGAGCCCACGCAAGAAGATGGATATCATTTGGAATACATTTGGGAGAAGCAATTGAAAGTTTGAAATGCTTAGCGCTAAAGTTTAACTGTGATTTTCCGATCATTACGGGACAATGACTATCAGTGTTAATGCCATATAACTCTCTATGTACATTCTATATGTCTTAAGCTATGCATTGACTGTCTTGGTTCATATTCGACAAGAAAGTGACATCCATCATTCTTGCAGTGGACTCTTCATATCTTAATATCGTCTATCATGTGATTATCTTCTGCCCGAACTCTTCTCCCTTTCACCATTCCTTCCAGTGCATCCTTCAGAAGACAGTTTCTTCTCATCCATTGACCTAACCAATTCCTTTTTCTCTTCCTGATCAGTTTCAGCATTATTCTTTCTTCACCTACTCTTTCCAACACAGCTTCGTTTCTTATTCTGTCTGTCCACTTCACACGCTTCATTCTTCTCCATATTCACATTTTAAATGCTTCTAGTCGCTTCTCTTCACTTCGTCGTAATGTCTATGTTTCTTCCTAATACAATGCTACACTCCACACAAGCACCAGTCTCTTCCTTAGTTCTTTCATCAGAGGTCCGCAGAAGATGCTCCTTTTTCTATTAAAACTTCATATGTCATTGCTATTCTCAGCAGCAGCAGCTCATAGTACAGTCACACACACACACACACACACACACACACACACACACACACACACATTTATTTATTTATTTATTTAACCTGTTAGAGATAAGGTCATCAGGCTTTCTCTTTCCCTCTACCAGGGATTACAACTACAATATATTATGAATACAATTACAATTATAATTATATGTTAATGCTTCCAGTGGCCCGGGTTCGATTCCCAGTCGGAGCAAGTTACCTGGATGATGTTTTCCGGGTTTCCTCAACCCAATATGAGTAAATGCTGGGTAACTTTCGGTGCTGGACCCCGGACTCATTTCACCGGCATCATCACCTTCATCTCATTCAGTCGCTAAATAACCAAAGATGTTTATAAAGCGTCGTAAAATAACCTACTAAAATGTAAAAAAATGTTATTGTTTATAGTACACCCCAAGTATTTAAAGCTGTCCACTTGCTCTACTGCCTCCTTTAGATTTCGAAGTTTACCTTCTTTACTTTCTTCCTATGAACATGGTTTCCGTCTTGTTTGCATTTATCTTCATCCTATATTGCTGACAGCTGTCTTTAGCTCCAGTAGCATATGCCTTAGTATCATCTCTTCTTTATTATGATATAGGCTACCTATATATTACCGGTGAATATTTTATCGATACAAGAAGATCTACCTGGTCATAGTCAATTTTGTTTTTGGAATATCTGATATTGTTTTGTAGTCTTATATCCATTATTTTGGCGTAAATTTTATATCTCACATTTTAGTTCTATTCCAATCGCAGCTCGAGTTTCTCTCCTTCATAGCTACGTGTGTGTATAATTATGCGTTATTATTTGTTTTAATAATGAAAATAATATTGTCTGTTATTTTAGGGGTCGGTATTTGCAGACTTAAGATGTAAACTTGGATTAAAGCTTGTAAATGTTCATTTCATTGTATACTGCGTGTTTACATGTTAGAAATATAGCCCTGAGTGTAATGTCGCCCTCATTGTAGAGCCAGGATAAGTCGCCTGGGGCTCTTCATGCTCATATAGCGACAGAACAAAATTCTCAATATTTGCAAAGGCTTGATGACAGTCGAGGCAGAAATTACAATGCTTATGACTTGGACACGCTCACTAGGAACATTTGTGGATGAGTGGTCTGTAAACAGGCCAGATAATGAGGCGTAATAGCGTCGAGTAATTATCCTGCCAGGACTCGTGTTCTGCCACACCCTGCACACTGGTCTCCCCTGATAAGAGCTGCTTTCGTTTTCAGATATGTTATATTTCCGAGTACGCTAAATCAGCCTTATGAAATGGAGACAATTCTTTAAAATCTACTCACAAATGCGTCTACATCTATTGTAATCATATTGTCTGTATATTTGGGAAGACAATTCATCCTTTCACTTAATATAAAATATATCTTTTTATTTTATAGGTTATTTACGACGCTTTATCAATGATAATTATTTAGCGTCTGAATGAGATGAAGGTGATAATGCCGGTGAAATGAGTCAGGATCCAGCACCGAAAGTTACCCAGCATTTGCTCATATTGGGTTGAGGGAAAACCCAGGAAAACCTCAACCAGGTAACTTATTCCCGACCGGGAATCGAACCCGGACCACTTGGTTTCGCGGCCAGACGCGCTAACCTTTACCCACAGCTGTGGACTATAAAAATATCATCATCATCACCACCATCACCACCACCATCATCATCATCATCATCATCATCATATGAATATATAGAATTTGATAACTCAAAAACAATTAATATGACAATCATAATGACAGTAAAATGTTAAAGAACATGAACAAAAATTTAAGAAAAATTACCTAAAATACTTATTTTTAAGGAAAAGAGCACTGTTGCAATGTTCAATTATATTTTACATAATGACATTTATTAAATATTTTTCTCTTTTTGATAAAAATGTATCCCGTGTCATTTGCTGATTACTTTCTAAAGAAATCAGATAAATATTAACTTAAGAATTATTATAACAATTTTTTCCCCTTTGGTACGAACGAGAGGCCCGAAATCTAGCACTGGAGCTTCTAATAGGCCTATTTTACCTTGCCGTTTCCTATTCTGCGAATGATTTTTAAGTTCGACCGGTTTGCGCTTTTTTGTACAGTGAGGCCACAAAGTCCCGTTACCCCTTATGTAAATTTACGTTAGCTTGTTTCAGATCGCACGAACTAAGCGATGGCTGATACGTCTAATTGTACCATTGATGCTGTGACACGTGCTTTCACTCATTTTACGCCAGCAATGCTCCTAAAAATGTCGCACAGAACTTGAAGGCGTATTATCCTTTGCCTACTGATATTTAATAGTCAGTATCACAGAAAATATATTAAAATCATTGTAAGTTCTAAATAAAAACTACTTTAAAAATTGCCTTTCATTTTGTTTGTTTATAATAGGGGTAACGGACTTTGTGGCCTCACTGTACATAGGTCTATCATAATTCAGTTGCGTGGAGCCAATTGTCAATACAGTCTGTATTTCTTAAGGTTCCATTGGAATCCCTCTAGAATGCCCTTCCGCCCCGCCTCCAAAAAGCGTACTACTGATTTGGGTGGATACTATCGAAATTATCGTAATGAATATTGACTTGGAGAGTGACGGTGATATGATAGAGGGAAAGGGGAGAACTCCGAGAAAAAAAATCGACAGGTGCATATTCCGCATATCTTTACGTAGAACTATATGCGAGTACGATCACCTGTCGACAGGTACACAGCTTTACCATGTTGCATATTTTTACGTAGAACTATGTGTGTGGATGGTGCAAGAAATGAAACCAGGAGACTACAAGCGTAACAAGGATAACGGGAAGACGAGTAATAGAAGGAAAACAAAGGAGAGGCAAGGAGAACAAGGGGAATGCAAGGAGAACAAAGCGAAGACAAGGATAACAATGCCAAGATAAGCAGAACAAAGCGAAGACAAGAACAAGAGAAAGTCGAGGAAAAGAAGGGGAATGCATAAGAACAAGGGGAAGACAAATAGAACAAGGGGAATACAAGGAGTACAAGCGGAAGACGGGGAAGTCAGGGGGAATACAAAGAGAACAAGGAGATTACAAGGAGAACAAGGGGAATACGAGGACAATAGTTTTTTAAGAAAGGCAAAGAGAAAAAAGGGGAAGACAAGGAAAACAATTAGAAGACAAATAGAACAAGGGGAATACAAGGGAGTACAAGCGGAAGACTGGGAAGACAGGGGGAATACAAAGATAACAAGGAGATTACAAGGAGAACAAGGGGGGGACAAAGGGAAGACAAGGAGAATGGGAATACAAAGAGAACAAGGGGAAGAAAGGAAGACTGTGAAGACAAGGTGAACAATGGGAATACAAAGAGAACAAGGAGAATACAAGGATAATAGAAGAAAGGAAGACTGTGAAGTAAGGGAATACAAAGTGAACAAGGAGAATACAAAGAGAACAAGGAGAATACAAGGAGTAGCGGAAGCGGAAGAAAGGAAGACAAATAGAGGATAATGGGAAGACAAGGAGAACAATGGGAATACAAAGAGAACAAGGGAATACAAGGAGTACAAGCGGAAGACTGGGAAGGCAGGGGGAATACAAAGAGAACAAGGAGATTACAAGGAGAACAAGGGAATACGAGGCTAATAGAAGAAAGAAGACAAAGAGAGTAATGGGAAGACAAGGAGAACAATGGTAATACAAAGAGAACAAGGGAATATAAGACAGGGGGTACAAGATTACAAGGAGAACAAGGGGACAATAGAAGAAAGGCAAAGAGAGGGGAAGACAAGGAAAACAATGGGAATACAAAGAGAACAAGTGGAATACAATAAGCGGAAGACTAGGAAGACAAGGGAAGACAAAGAGACAAAGGATAGACAAGGAGAACAATGGGAATACAAAGAGAACAAGGAAGACAAAAGGAGTACAAGCGGAAGACTAGGAAGACAAGGGGAATACAAAGAGAACAAGGATATTACAAGGAGAACAAGGGGAATACAAGGATAATAGAATAAAGGAAGACTAGAAGACAAGGAAAACAATGGGAATACAAAGAGAACAAGAGGAATACAAGGAGAACAACGAAGACTAGGAAGACAAAGAGAACAAGGAGAACAAGGGTAATACAAGAATAATAGAAGAAAGAAAGACATTTTAATGCCATCGCGCCATTCGCTGTTGGAGAGTCCTTCGTGTTTAAAATTTTAAAATTTTCTAAAATTGCAATTGTTGCAGTGTGAACATATGGGTCTAAAATGTATACAAAAGATAGGAACAAATTGTGATGAAGTCAATTTTATGTAATATGCTCTTAACTAAATGTTTTCAGCGTTTTTTTTCGGCTTCTTCGTAACAAATGTGAAGTAAAGCGAAGTGGAAGCCCTGTACGGTACGTCCCGCAATGTCTGGAGTATCGCAGGGATTAGTGTTGGACGTGTAACACATTAATGACACCCTTACAGTTAACAACACACATTTCAGCCTGTATACTGTCGATACGCCGATTATGGCCAATACAGAAATATAAATCGAGCCATTCATAACCTTCAAAAGCACGCGTCACAACTTGAAGACCTACTGGTCATATAAAAATCAATACAGACGAGAGAGTTGCTGTAGAGTTTCCAAAATTATAGCCTAGTCGGTACAATGTAACGTGAGGTACTAAGCAGCAACTTCCACATTTTCCCCCCATTACTTGATCACCTGCTTAAATTTAGTGATTTTATAGGTGTTAGGTTTACTTTCTTTACTACCGCCTCCTCGAATACACGCATGTTACAGATATCACGATAGTTAGTCATTTTGTAACTGCTAGGTTGGCACAATTTTTTATATTATTCAGGCAAGGCAAGCTACTCAACAACAAAATCATCAATTTTATTCAGATTACATTTTTTTTTCGTTGTTGGTAACTCTATAGCATCTATTAGATGCTTTATGGTTATGCTAACAGATTGAGTTAGTTGTCAACAATGTGACGCTGAAACGTATGTTCAGGTTACTGCCCAGCGAAAATCCTGATGTATTTTATATTTTGATGATTGGTTAATTAATATTAACCCGGCACACTCACAATCACACTCACACAAATTTCCAGACTCTAGACTCCCAGGTAATTTTTCTTCTTCAAGAAAAATTCACTGGGAGCCGATTTCGGGAATCGAACCCGGGACCTCCGGATCTGCAAGCCAGCATGCTGACCAACAGACCACGGAGGCAGTCTAGATTACATTTTGTATGTATATTTTATATGTGTAGCAAAAAACAATGAAAAATTAATAATAATAATAATAATAATAATAATAATAATAATAATAATAATGAAAGTAATATGTTGTAGCATTAGTAAGAATAATAATTTTTTTAACCACGCATATTTATTTAATCATATTACTGCTTTATGTTCAACATTGGCAGTACTGAAGTGCCAGCCATCTCTCATTCCTGGTACCTCACCATATATTATTCAGTAATGCAAAAATACCTACGTAGCTCAGGAATATAGATTGTGCTCGTGATCCGAGACTGCCTCTAGTTCGAGTCCCGCTTGAACTGATTACTTGGAGAATCGTCGAAATATGATATATTATACTTCTTGTAAAACAAGAAGAGATGTTTCCGATAATAATAAGAGAATATTATTTGTGTATTTCCTTTTAAAATCTTAACAAAAAGTCCAGAAATAAATATTAACAATCATTAATTCCATCTTAATTAAAAATAAAGGAATACTTTAATACAAAATTTCAATAACATTTAAATAACATAATAAAATCAAATCCAATCAAAGTACAATTTTAACAAGCTTAAATTGGTAAACCTATGCGAACGTTTCTCAGCCAATGAACGAGCTCATTGACGCTAGATTAGCCAATGAGAATCGCATTACACTGATGGTTAGGAGCAAGCATGCTGCTCATAATTAAGAAGTGATAGTTTTTTTTCCCCTCCTACGTTCATTTGTTTTATTTGTATCGTCTCTGCTTCAATGTATCAGCAATCAAACGATTATGTCAGACTCGCAGTGCCAACATGCAACAATAATTAATTACAATAATTCGCACATTTAATTATTATAAGTAAAAATGGACCACCTCTGTAGTGTAGAGGTCAGCATTCTGGTCTCTTACGCAGAGAGACCGAGTTCGATTCCCGGTCGGGTTGAAATAGAACAACCGCCGGGATCGCCACCCGTCTGCCGTAAACGAACACGAGATGGCAGTACAGTCGCTAATGCAATTCAGATGGGAATTATGGGTTACTTTTGTAACAACTAGATGGCAGCATAGTAAACTTGACAAAGTTGTTAACGTTAAAGCCCATAAGGCCGACCTATCTGGGGCATAGACGACCTAGGGTATAACTAACAGCGAGGGGGAAAAAAAAGTAAAAATGTTTACAGCAAAATAAAAATCATGTTCAAAATTATGTATAAGCAAAGATAAAGAGCTCAAAAGAATGTGTTTTTATAACCTCAAATGTTCAGTTATGTTTACTCCAAGAAGCCTTTTATTCCTTCGATTCGACAATTTTATGTCGGGGTGAGACCTAAAAGAATGGGCACGGACCTTTCCCTTCCCCACACTTTCTCTTCTACTATCACAAAGAACTTGCTAATTTCTTAGATAATCCTGTAATATGAAAATAGGGAAAATAAATACACTGTAAGTTCTCAGGGCTAACGACTCGAAGCTGGGTACCAGGTTCCTAATGAAGTGCACTGGTAGCAATTTAAAACATGGGGCATGAGATAGTTACTCTGCCTGCCATAATAAATTCACTTCAATTAAATTCCCCAATGGGAAAAAAAACATTGACAATTTTTCTAGATTTTATTATAACCTCGAATGTTTAGTTGTTCAGAATTACAGTTGTTCACATTATTGTCTTGCTGAATACAATTCGTGATAATAGTTATCCTCAAGTAATTTAATTTCGCTTTTAATCTCATGTTTCTTGTCATTAGATAAGAAATTATTTCCCGATCTCCGGCCTCGAAATAATTATCATGACAGCAAACATTCGTTAAGCTTATTAAATTACGAAAGCATCAACATTCGTATTATACAAGATAGTTATTTTAAAACAAAAAAGAACAAAAATTTAAAAATATATTACAGAACTTGTTCCCCTTAATATTAACCGCTTATTTTCTTAGCATCACAAATTGTAAAACTTAACGTGTGACACACGCTAGACTAACAATCCTGCCAGCTGAATGTCAGTTGGCTCATCGGCTTTATACGTCGGGTACAAATTGCGGATAGTGCAAGTGGAATTCGAGGTGACAAAGGACGGCGTTGGGCAACATTGTCGCATTCATTACCAACATTCCACAGTTCCTGTATTCATTACCGTTCCTTATATGGAACAGCAATACTAAGCTGTGATATGCTCTAGGATCTAATTTGTCAGGCAACATTGCCCACTGATGGAGGTATTCATGGTTTGACCATTGTACCTGGGGTATTAAGTCATCTTGCGGTCATCCCTTCCTTCTCCTCCTCCTCCTCCTCCTCATCATCATCATCCCATTACCATCATCATTATCTTAGGGAAAACGTCCCCCGTAATGATTTCTGAAAGAAAAAGTTTTGCTTTCCTTACACGAAGTAGGGGAAAAAATTTATTTGATGTTGAAAAATTATAATTTCGATATTTTTGTAATAATGTACTTTTTGGATTAATGCAACCGAAAAAGCCGTGGGTTTCTCTGTCTGAAAAGCGATTTCTATTAAACTTTTGGGACGGATTTTGTTCATATTTGTCCCTACTGTAAGCAATTTATCAGGAAAATTTCGTGATATATAATGATTTTATATAGTCTGTGTACAGCGTTTTATATTGGAGGATTTTTTATACTCGTATCAAGAATCAATTTATCGGGAAAAATGAAATATAATGTTTAATACTAGTCTGTGTACAGCGTTTCTACTAAACTATTGGACGGTTTTGTTCATATTCAATATCTACGAATCAATTTGTCGGGGAAGATTTCATGAAATATAATAAGTTTAATACTATCTGTGTACATCGATTTTACAAAAATTTTGGATGGTTTTGTTCATATTCAGTATCTACGAATCAATTTATCGGGGAATGATGCACATGAAATATAATAAGTTTAATCTAGTCTGTGAAATCGATTTCTACTAAACTTTGGAGGGTTTTGTTCATATTCATTCACGAATCAATTTGTCGGGGAAGATTTACATGACATAGGCTATAATAATTTTAGTACTAGCCCCCTTGTCAGCGATTTATACTGAACTATTAAAGGGATTTTTTTCATATTCAGTGTCTACTAGTCAATATATCGGGAATGATATACGTAAAATATAATAATTTTAGTATTTGTCTGGGGCAGCGATTTCTACTTTTGGACATTTTGTTGTATTCAGTATCTACGAGTCAATTGATCGGGAATGATGTACAGCTGTAAAAAGAAGGGGGTCTCCTGTATCAAAGTTCCCCCGGGTATCTTCGCTACAATTCGGAAAAGGGGAGACATGTTGTTGGACCAGTTCCTGATATCTACAGTTATAATTGAAGGTACTGTGTGTTTTTCGATAGCATAATGGTAGTTTCAGGGTCTTATTCATGAGGCCCTGCGTTCGACTACAACCTCGTGCTTTTTTTTTTTTTTTTCTGTTTTGAGAGAGAAAAACTAGACATAATGGTTTTTTTCTTTATGATTATTTATAATTAACATCGGTTCTTTAAATATATTATGCCATGATTTTTCATTTCAATATGATATTGTGGCTGCAAATGGAAAAAAATTTTATTCTCAATAAAATATCTTTCGTGGCATAAACATAAAAATTTATCTGGCCTTAAAAATTCAAACAATTAAGCGTTAAAAAAACAAAACAAAAACCCAAATTCAATATTTATTATCTTCCTCTTATCTCGATCATTTTGGTCAGGGGATGGAATTGACTAGTCTTTGCAAAAGCGACTTTTTTAGACGATATTCCAGGCATTCTGAACATACAAAATAAATGTTCTGTCCAGGGGCAGGTCTTTAACTGCAAACCCAGAAACTCCAATCTTTCCTATTTTCTCCCTTCCTCTTAGTCTCCCATATGATCCACTATCCTAATGTCGCCCATTATTCTTTTCAACCAGAGACCCAACCAAATTTCCCTTTTTTCTCTTTCTAATCAGTTTCACTATTCTTTTTTTCCTCCTTTTTCAAACACAATTTTTTTTTTATTCTGCCTGCCCACTTTACACGCACCCCCCCACACCCAAATTTCAAATGCTTAAATTGTTTTTTTCTTTTCGTCAATGCCCATTTCCTTCCCATACAATGCCACCTCCACACAAAGCACTTCACTAGTCTCTTCCTTAGTTCTTTTCCAGAGGTCCGCAGAAGATCCTTCTTTTTTATTGCTTCCTTTTTTCATGTTTGCTTTTCTTAGGAAGGATGGGCCCCATGGGTAACACCCCGTTGTTTTCCCGAAACCCCAACTTTTCGCATTTTTTAAAAACAAGGGCCCAAGCGTGGAGATGGCAGAGTGGTTGACCAATTTGGGCCTCCCGGGCTTCACCAAAATCACGGCAAGGGTTTAAAAATTAATTCTATCAGGGTGTTTGACCCGGTCAGAACCGGGAAATCTAAAGCCCTTTGCCCCCCTCCTGGATAGTTCTACGAATCATCAGAAGTCTTAATTTATTGGGAAAAATTTTAAAATGTTTCCCTTTTGCCTCGTAGCTCAGCGGGCGAACGTCGGGAAATTTTGATGTCAACGTCTCAGGTTCAACCTCGTTATCCCTTTTTATTTTTTTGGGTTTTAATTGTTTAATAAAAAAAAAACTAATACCCGTATTTGAATGGATTTTTCCCAAAACCCAATGTTAAATTTGTTATTTTTCCAAAAACGATTACAAAAAAAACGAATATTATTTATACAGTCTCACTAAAGAACGATAACAAATATAAATGATAAATATGTTTTTAATTAATAATTGGAAAGAACAATAAAAAAAATAAATTGAATATTGTTTTTATAATTCTAATGAAGAAAACAGAATATAAATGATAACTTTAATATTATTTAAACGCAAAGAACGATAACAATATAAAAACGTGAATATTTTATATCGGAATTTTAAATTTTTTTTCAGATGTATTTAAGGAATTGTAGAAGAATAGTAATTAGTAACAGTGTCCTATTTATTTTTTTGGAGCCAAATTTTTAACTTTTAAAATGTTTACATGTTGAAGTGTATTTTTGTAACGGATGCGATTTTTATGTTTTGAGTCAGTTATGTGATGCTTGATTGTCAATGTCGTAATTATGGTTTGATTGTGTTTTTGTGACTATTGTGTATTTAAATTTTTGATTAGGTAAAATTCATATTTGTGTTATATAATGTTAGTATGTGTGTTTTATGTTTTTTTATGTTTCAAATTGATCCTTTTTTGTTTTTCAATCGAATCCCAATTTAAGTTTTATGTTTTTTTTCATCATGCTAATTTAATTTCTTTTTCCCTTTTCTTTTTGCTTATCTTTTTGTGTATAAAACATAGCCCCAAAATAATATTAAAATAGGGCTAACCCCATTGGAGGTACAATAATAAATTATTCATATCGTTATAATACGATAACAGAATACAAATGACCTGAATTTTTTCATATCTCTAAAAAACGATAACAAAATAAAATAACGTGATATCCATAAAGAACGAAACTGGGTATAAATGATAATTTTAATACTTTTCATCGCGAAAAATTAAAAAAAAATGAAAACTTGAAGAAGGCCCCAAACCCCCGACCTTTGAATCATTAAAAAGCATCACCACTGGTCCCCGAGGCGTAGATATGGAACACTTTCATTTGTTCCGGGCTGCTTGTACAAGCACAGCCGTGTAACATCCCGCGACCCAAGGACTTTGAAAAATTTGCTGTTACGAGTGCGGGCCCCTTTTTTTTTTCGCGCATGAAATATAATAATTTATACTGTCTTTTACAGGTTTCTACTAAATATTACGGATTTTGTTAATTCAGTATCTACGAGTCAATTTATCGGGGAAAAGATGTCAGAAATATAATAATTTTAGTACTCGTCTGTCTGGTAAGCGATTTTACTGAAGTATTGAACAGATCTTATTCATATTGTAAGAATAATTTATCCAGGGAAATTTTTACGCAAAAACCGAAATTTTTGTAAAAAAAATTTAAAAATTACTTTTTTTAATTCAAAAACAAAATTGCTGTGAACTCCAATATATGAACTTTTTTTTATTATGTTGTATAAAATTACAAAATGAATGAAATGAGCAAAAATAGGGCCCAATTATGAAATGGAATTATTTCTACTTTTCTTTTCAATTTTTAAAACTTATATTTTGGGGACACTGCTCTGAAATTCATGATTATTTCTCCCCTCCAAACAAATCACTATTTCGTGTATCACGTAGTACCGTGAAACAGCAAAAATTTATCCAAAAATCTGGCGATCTGTTTGTCAGACTACTGAAGTACCGGGCCTTGTATTACTCTTTTGATATTGATATAGCCGTATAAATGGCTCCAAGTACCCAAGAGGTTGGAAAGTTTTATCTGGATGAGACCATGACGCTTGACGAAATTTAGCTCATTTTTCCCCCCCTTTTGTCTTTTTTCTGAGATAAAGTTTTAAATAATGGTGGAATAAATTATCAGAAGATAATTATTTCAATAATTTCTGGGGATGTTGGTTTTAAAATTTGATTAGCAATATTCAAAAGCCACAGTAGGCATTTAATAAAAAACTTTTTGTAAGCTAGTAAAAAAACTGTTAATTCATAATTTTTTTTTAATGCAAGAATTCTTGTTCAGTGATTCGTTTCAAAATTTCTTTCCCAAGGCGTAAAAAAGTCTCGCATTTTTCCCGGCAAGCTCTTAATATTGATGCAATGCGGGGTTTTAACAAAGGGAAACGGAAAATAAAATTTAAAACAAGATTTTAAAGTTGGGGCTATTTTGTTTGCTGTTCTGTATGCTTCAGGCTTCTGAAAATGTTAATCTTTGTTACCTCGAAATTTATATCTGAAGTTGCCCCCTATATGTAATTGAAAAAATTTTAAAGTCTTAAGTTTTATAGGCAAAGATATTGAAAAAAAGAGTTTTTATTTTTTTGAAAAAATTTATTCACAGCGTAATGTAAGTTTTTAAATACCGAAGATTTTGCTTTTACATTTAAAATAAATTCAGTTTTGTTTTGTCCTTCCCCGTTATTCTTATGCTTACAGTATGGAAGTGAAAAAACTTACTTACAAATGGCTTTTTAAGGGAACCGAAGATTCACCGCCCCCACATAAGCCCGCCATCGGTCCCCATCCTGTGCAAAGATTAATCAGTCTCTATCTCTATTCCCCCCTCAAATCCATTTTAAAATTCCCCATCACGTCCGGCCTCCCCAAAGGGCTTTTTCCTCCGGGGCTCCCCAAATAACACTCTATATGCATTTCTGGATTCGCCCAACGTGCACATGCCCGCCTCTCAAACGTCTGGATTTAATGTTCCTAATTATGTCAGGAAAAAGAATACAATGCGTGCAGTTCGGTTGTGTAACTTTCTCCATTCTCCGGGATTCACCCCTTAGCCCCAAATTTTTTCCTAAGAACCTTATTCTAAAACCCCCTTAAACCCTATGTTCCTCTCTCAGAGTGAAAGTCCAATTTCACAACCATACAAAACAACTTAATATAACTTTTTGATAAATTCAATTTTTTTTGGGACGAGACTAGATGAAAAAAGCTTCTCACTCAATAATAACAGGCATTTCCTATTTTTTGCGTTAATTTCCCAGGTCATTTATATTTTTACTGTTGTGATATTTGAATTTTTCCCCCTTCGGATAATTTCCCCAAATTTTTTATTTTTTGACAATATTCTGGTCACAGCTAATTATACTTTGTCTTTTCGGATTTACTTCCAAACCGATCCTTTTTGCTTCGAAAATTTCCGTCTTTCCCCTAATCGTTTGTGGTTTTCCCCTAACATTCACGTCACCCCATGCAAAAGCTGTTGAACCCCGTTAAATTTCAAACCCCCTGTTATCCTGAATTTTCCCTAAGGGCATATTCTATAGCGAGGTTAAAAGTAAAAGGGATAGTGCATTTTCTGCAGCCCAGTGAATTGGGAAAAACATCAGATAGAAACTACCACAATCGGAAGGGAAAAACTAATCGAAATAAGATCTGTGAATTTTAAAAGCTGCAATAATGAAATAATGAAAAAAATTTTTATCCGTGGGCTAATAGATAGACGCAGCCAAAACCCAATATATGAACGCTTAAATTTGGGGAAATGCCAAGATATATCAGGAAGACAGAGTGGTGGTTATATAACGTGCAGATTGAAGGGGCAAAAAAAATTAAAATATATTAAAGTAAATAAAAAAATATTGTGGGTTTTTAATATGTCATGGTTTATTAAAAAACCGGGGAAGGTCTTTTGTTTGACAATAGCAAAAGCAGGCTCACTAAATAAGCAGAAATCACTGAAGAAAGCATTCCGTCCTTGTCACTGCAGCAGGGTTAGAGACCCTAATGGCAAAAAAAATTCATGTTAACTTTTTATTTAATTTGCGTGAAAACGTCCATTTTATTTAAATCTACAAAGGATAAATCTTGCTTATCACTTTTCAGCTTTCAATGACAAAAAAATCAGAATCGTTCGGATGGTACTATCGAGAAAAAGAGTTTATTTGGGGGAAAATTATTTTTCATGAGAAGATTCTTTTAGATTAATTTGGTTTTAAATTTTTGGTACTTTTCCCCAAGAAAAGTTTTTAAAACCTAAAATTTTATATTATTTTCACTTTGATATAAAAGTTACGGTTGTCAATTTTTTTAATGAAAAATAGGGGAGACTACGGAATAAAATTTTACACAGAAATGACAAATTTCAGATACTAAAAATATATACAGGTTGTACGGGGTTTTGTCCCGCCTTTTTTCAGTCGTGGGGACGGCCAGGATAAAAAATGTCCATACAACAGGGTAAAACTTAATTTTTTCCCAAAAAAAAAATATTTACTCGTTTTACTTATTTTATCCCCTTATATGTTATTGTTAGTGAAATTACGAAAACAGATCCGTAAGTTTTCAGCAAAAATTTAAAATCAGTTTAAAAAAAATTTTGTGTGTTCATTACGTTTTTGTGAAATTAAATAAAAAAGCAATGCTTAAATTTTTAATATTCTGGCGTGAGAACGTGGCAAATTTTCCCGCAGGGGTTTACCCGCGTTTCTGCACAGACGTTCAGATCAGCTGAGTTCAAGCTCCGCCCGGCCCAGCGGGTGGCGTTCCCGTACAGGTATTCGATAAACAACTTTTAACCATTACAGTTTTTGGAATATCAAAGTTATTAATATGCAGAAAATCGTCGAATTCAAACGGCAAAAAGCATGTACCATCAACGTTTTTCCCCAAAGAAGGGTTTCTTAATCGCGAACTTTTTTGCAGTTTTCAACGTTTTGTGGGGGCCTTCCCATTCCCAAAATCACACAACCAGAAATTTTTTAAAAAAGATACTGCTTTTCTGAAGCGGGGGGTTAAAAATTTTTCATTAGAAGAAAGTTCGTGTGATTTTTTTCAGTAAAGCATTAGTTTTCTTTTGACGTACAAAAAATATGGGCAATATTGTTAAATAAAATGTAAATTTACCATAATGTTCTATTAATGAGATTGAAATTTTATATTTGCTGCTCTTTTTATGTAAAAAACGGTTGTTCTGGTCCCCCTCGCAATAACAGAGCATCTTTTTTGTATCGGTATGTCTGTGTCGCTTGAGCTGTACTTGTACTTGAAAACCCCCTCCCCCCCCGTTAACAACGTTGTCAAACATTGTAAATTTAAAACAAGGGACTTTTTTCTTCCTTATGACATGAAAAATCATCAGTTAAAATAATGCCTTACCCCCCTTACCCTAAATTGAGAACATTTTGGGGTAGTTTTTGCCCGCGTAGGTGTGTTTAATCTTTTTTATCAAACTAAAAAATTCCCCTAAGAGTAATTAAAAAGGGTTTTGGATTATTTATGTTTTTTTCCCCTTATATGTGTCACACTTTCTTCAACATTTCTGTCCATTTGGCCGCTGTTCGAGAGGGAAAACACTCTCTCCAAGAATATTACACCTGGTACGTTTAGAACAAAACTGGCATTTTTTTCTTTCAAATTCAAATTAACATTGTTTATTTAAACTTACACTGAAATCAATTTCTTCAAGCATTACCCCTACAGAGACTGCCCTTTTAAACCTCTGGGAAAAACAAAAACGCTATAAGTTCTTTTCATTTAGACAAATTAAATATTTGAAATAAAGGTTTTTACATTATATAAAAAAAGAAAAACTGAAAAAAGAAAAAAGGAAACCCGGAAATTTTTTATAATTAGAGCCAAAAACGGGATGATTGGGAACCTTTTTTTTACCAAGTCACAGGTAGTATTTGACTGGTGACTAATTAATTTAGTTTGTTTTGACTTATCTTTCAGAAGGGGTCATGCAGGACATTTGAGTTAAAACGTCATTAATTCAATTTAAATTCTGCCCAAATTTCATCCAATTTTTCAAGCGCTGAATTAAAAAGGCCCCTAAAAAAACAACAACCAAATTTCTTGATTTATAATCGATAATGTGTTAAA
The DNA here is from genome assembly GCA_025594305.2 of Periplaneta americana. Taxonomy (NCBI): domain Eukaryota; kingdom Metazoa; phylum Arthropoda; class Insecta; order Blattodea; family Blattidae; genus Periplaneta; species Periplaneta americana. The sequence continues at coordinate 86,792,398 of JAJSOF020000031.1, read as the reverse complement.
TTGGAAAAATCATATTATAAAAAAATTCCCCCCAAACTAAATTCCGGGGTTTCTAATAGATCTATGCAAGAGGTAGTAAATATAAAACCTTAAAAAACAATAAATATTTCCTAGATAATGAGTTTTGGAATAATATTCTGGGAAATTCCATAAAAAGTAACAGTACTTTCCCCTACTGCAAAAAAGAGTAATTAGAAAATAGTAGTTGCCAAAGAACTCAAATAACCATGGTTGCAGTATATATTTTTCATTAATAAATTTCCCTGATATGTAATCTGAAAACTTTGTAATAATTAAGCTGTTTAAAATAAATCGGTCAAACAGTGACTTTCATACTCCATCTGCAAGTCTATCATGCTATCAAAAAAATGCCTTATATGACAATAAACATTTTTTAAAATCCCATGGATAAAAAATAAATAAAAAAATGAGTTTATTTAGGGCCAAATTAAAGAAGTACCCAATTTCTCATGCCTTCTATTCTTGGTGAATTCATGACATTCAACAACGGTGCATGAATATTTCTTCTTGTATTAAATATCATTCTTCTGTATAATTTAACTAGACTGTGACTATAATTTAAACCTTATAGTACTAGATATTAAGATTTTTGACATGTTCCATTTCTAGCTGTGAAGCGATGTATGAATACTATGGAATGCAAATAAAAAATAAAATAAAACGGGACTAAACGAAAAAAGTCTCTGCTGTTGTCAGAGAAAACCCCCAAGTATGGTTCCCCGGTTAAAAATTAAACCTTCGCCATCTAGTATTTTTTGGGTAAAAATTAAACCTTATCATCAAAGTTTGGTAAACTTTAATATCACCACAGTCTAGTATAAGTACAAGCTAAACATAAAATATGCACCCAAAGCTAGTTGTAACCACTAGGACCCTACTATCGCCTCATTAATACAATGCAAATATACCTCCCAATCTATTTTTTGTCCCCCTCTAAATTCAAGCTTCGTGACTGTATATACTAGACTGTGATATTACCTTCAACAATCCCTTTGGGTTTCGGTTTTGGAGTCCCGATAGAAATTTTATTGCCCGTCATCATTTCCACAGGAATATTTATGGAATATAAAAAAAAATGCATGGGTTCGAATCGAGACAAAGAATTGTTGGTTCTGGGAGAAAACCACTATGAAATTGTTTAAATTTGAATAAGTAGATTTTTATAAATGCAAAATTTGATAGTAATCAATAAAATACCAATTAATAGTCTTAATAATATAATTTAAAAATGTTCCTGTTGTTCCAAATAATGTTAAAAAACCACAATTGTATTTGTATATTTTCAAATATTAAAGTGCCCCGACGTTACCCCCCAGACCCGGAAAAACACCCCAAACCTCCCTTAAATACAAGTATTTCCAAGTGTCGGATACCCATTTTTGTGCCATTTTTTCCGCTAAACCGCCAGCTGGTAGTTCGGTCGTCATTGATATCTCCGTTCTCCAATTGGGGTTTTTTCCCAACCCCCTTTTACCCCCCCTGCCATCTACGTTAGAACTGGAGATCAGAGCTGGAGACCCCAACTGTAACGTACGATTCCCGCGGCCCCTTGTGTTCCTTCCCTCACTTGGCTGAGCCCCTACCGGGGTCATCTGTTCCCATGGTACGTACCGGTATTTCATTTTGAGCGCTGTTGTAAATCGTATACACTTTTGGCTGTTTTAACCCCAGACGCAGTGTGCGATCAGTTTTAAATAAACCGCATAGAATATTTTATGTTAAGTCAACTCTGAGATTTTAAACTTCTAAATCAGCGTAAGTTCCAGTATTTAGTTGAAAAAGGGAAAATAATCAAGTTATGTAGGAAGAAAGACTGGGTTGCCTGCAATTCTTTTACAACCGATTATATAGGTTCAAAAAAAACAAAAGTGTTTCAAACGAGTTTTTTCTGGCTCGGTGATTTCGATAAATCGAGACTCATCTATCGGGATTTAATTGAAATAATTAATCCATTTTGAAGACTTGCATTAATTTATATATACATATATAACATCGGGCCCTTTTCACTTAACATAAATACAATTACTCATTAGTAGCCAATATACGTGATCAAAAATTTGGGAAATCAAAAATTAATATTCCTCTGAAAAAGACTAATCTTGGATACTAGAGACCATAGTAGGGTAATAACTTG
>JAJSOF020000031.1:86564741-86790143 GCA_025594305.2 Periplaneta americana | reverse complement strand
TGTGTCAGTAATGTCACTACTGTCATGAAGAACCAAATATATATATATATATATATATATATATATATATATATATATATATATATATATATATATATATATATAAATTTTCTTGCTTTTCAAAAATATTCCTCATGGACACAATCAGAAATTTCCTGAATTCTCTTCTGGATATTTAGTTGACAAATGCGCAGTGTTTCAAAATTAATTAACAACTTTCATTGACAAATTATTTCAGCCACCTTGATCATTACGCTTTTATAAAACTCTCCTCCGTTGGAAGGCTTAAGAGAACGAGCTATTTCGTTCTCCACTAGATAGCTGCTTCCTTACATTTATTTATGTCATCTTTCTCTTCATGACGATGATTTAAGGCTGATTTCAATTCTTGGAGTTTAATAGCTCGTTTCATTACTACACTAGCACGTAATATTCAATTAGTTTCTCTATATTATTATTATTATTATTATTATTATTATTATTATTATTATTATTATTATTATTAGGCCTACTACTGCTGCTACTGATAAAGCTAACAGTATTGTTATTGTTATTATTATTATTATTATTATTATTATTATTATTATTATTATTATTAAATCAATAACTAGTAAATAACTGATAATAGTCATCAAAAGATTAAAAAAGAAATTAAAATGGACATATAGCGTAGTAATAATTTTATCCTTCAAGAGAAGATGTAGGCCTATCTATTAGGCACGTATATAAGAATTATGGTAGCACTTGGTGATTAATAATAATAATAATAATAATAATAATAATAATAATAATAATAATAATAATAATAATAATGATGATAATAATAATAATAATGATAATAATAATAATAATAATGATAATAATAGTAATAATAATAATAATGATAATGATAATAATATTTTTTTATTTATTTATTTAGAATATTAATGTGCGAAACAACAGCACAAGGCCAATTACAGATAATAATAATAATAATAATAATAATAATAATAATAATAATGATGATGATAATAATAATAATAATAATAATAATAATAATAATAATGATAATAATAATAATAATGATAATAATAATAGTAATAATAATACCAGTTATGCCTGTGTATTCAGCTTAACGCTCTGTAATGTCGCTTTTATATACTACTACTAATAATTCAACCGTTGAGCAAAGCAACATATTACATTTTCTTCAACAGAACAGCGAATAAATAATCCCATTCTGTACGAAACCTTCCGTTCCTGCTCGTAGAAACAGAGGGTTTGTAGAGCGACATGGTACCGACACTGCTTACCTTCAGTACGTGAGCGAGACAGAGAGCAATGTACAGGAAACTCCCTTACCAGTATGAATGTCTTTGATTGCACGATGTAATCACGATACCCAGTTTGGTCACCGCTGGTGTAAATGATTTACGTCATTTATACACTATTGTAACAGAAATTTGGAGCTCATTCGTTGACACAGCTTAGGCACTACTTATAAAAATTACAAGTTCCTATATAATAATAATAATGATAATAATAATAATAATAATGATAATAATAATAATAATAATAATAATAGTCCGTGGCCCAGACCGACCAGCCGGCTGCTGGCCTCACGTCCACATGCCGAAGCAGAGGTGGACTATCATCCAACCAGAATGAAGGTATCGAGTGGTTAGCACGAGGATCCTGGCTGGCGTTTGTAGTCCCATACACTGGCCGAAATTTCATTATAAAATTTTTTTCTCCATGAGGACTCGAACCAGCGCGCATTGCGTAACCCGAGTCCTAGGCAGGATGCCTTAGACCACGACGCGGGACAAGCTCTTATAGAACCCTTAATTTAAAGTATAAATATTTATATCGGGTGATTCGAAAGGTTGTGCTCAAACTGAAGGGGCTTATAGAAGGATCGAAATAGCCTACAACATTTCTCAAATAGGTAACTGTGGTCACTGACGTAGTCCTCAGTCGTCCTTTCTCTTTTCAAGGACCGTAAGGGCTTTAGTCTGCGCTATTTCAATCGCTCCCAGGTATAGTTCGGATCAGCTTACTTCATACCCTAAGGGAGAAACCTAACCATTTTTCCCCCGTTACTACATTTACTAGTGGATTATGGTAATTTTATAGATTGCAGGTTGAATTTTCTTTTGCCAACTTCGTTTCGAATTTCGATACTGACAAATACTACAAATGGTAGTGATTTTGTAACTGTCATGTTGTCGATACTGGAGTCCATGAAATTAAAATTATACTAGATTTCTGAGCCGGTTACTGGAAGCAGTGAAACTTGAACATATTAATAATTATTTAATATCATTATTATATAATATTAATACATAATAGTTATTTTATGTGTTGTGTTTGGTTACAATTCAAGACTATAATCAGGTAAATGTAAATAAATATAACATACTTTGGTGTGATAATGCAGGTGGGTAATCGATAGAAATACCATTTCAAATTTTAATGAATTTCTTTCGTGTTTAGCATTTTATCACAATTATGTCAAAAAAAAGTAAAAAGTATGGCAGCGACTCCACTATGAAAGTGTAATGCGTGCTGCTAGAGTGGGGATAACTTCTCCTACTGGCGTTCTGTTCTTTCAGATTTAACCGAAGTAATATAATAAAAGCTTCAAGTTCAATCTATTAGATTTATTTATTTTGCAAATGTTTATTTGCTTTGACATTGTATATAATATATTAACGTTTTCACCTTATTGTTAAGAAAACACGAAATCTAAACCTTGAACAAATTAAAATGTAACATAGTAACATAGTAATATGAATTACAAGATGGACTTTCATGAGTTTTATGTAGTTATGTCTTATTAATAACAGGTTTATTTTGAAAAGGATTTCTTGGAAAAGTGAATTTGGAAAAGTCGTTATAATTTTCTGATACATACAACTCATGTTACAAAAATACATATAAAATAATTAAAATTGACAAAAGTGTTACATATTATATTCTGCATTAAGTCATTAACCGACATACGAATATCAGCAAATTAATAAAATATTGGTGAAAAACTCAATTGTTGAGTTTGTATATAATTACCGGGGAATTATGAGTGGAATGGTGATATAATATCAATCCATTTTATATTTAAAAAGACATTTTTATAAACCGACAATGGATAATTGATAAAATTTGATAAAATCTGATGTGTCGTATGTCATAGCAAATAAACGTTTGCAAAATAGATAAATCTCATAGATTGAACTAGATTTATCTGAAAACAAAATGAATTGTAAAATTAACCGAAGTAAGATAATGAAGAAGGAATTATGGTCACGGAGACAACAATTATAACTAGAATAGAAAAATTATTAGAAGTAAGCATTCTTAAGCATACATTTCATGGTGGTATTCGGTTTTCGGAGTTAATAGGTACTAATAATTTTATGTGATCAAACAAAATACATTTTTAGGTTAGGTCTTGTGAATCAGTTGTTTAGTCAAACCAATTAATTTCATGTTGATCCCATTCTCGTATAGTTTGCCTATGAAACTATGTTACAAATTATTGAACTATTTAGGATAACCTTCCAAAATAAAAGTAACGTATGGTAAGTAAATAAGTAATTCAGTACTAGGATCGTGATTTTTCTTCATATGGTGATATCTGGTAACAGTTGGCAACACTGACAAGACGTCAATATTTGCTGTTTAGGAACTGTTCTTGCGTGACCCTCACTTTTTTTTAATATGATCTTGCCTGCTACCGTACGCTAAGTCACATTCGGAGGACTTCGGTTTATTTCGTGAGAGCTTAGGTTTAAACTTGAACGATGAACGAATTTTATTTTTATTATTGTAAATATACGAAGTGATATGCAATAAAATGTTCCAGAGTTGGTGTTATCATAAATTACAACCATAATTTTTTTTTTTTTCCTTGTGACTCATTGAAGTTATAAATGCAGAGAGTCCGGGTTTGATTCTCTAATGAAAAGTGAGATTTGAAGCTTTCTTATAGGGACTAAATGTATGTGTGTGTCTTTTTTATTGTCCTATGTTATTTTAGATAGTGTTCTTGCCTCGTATTGACCACATGACCAAGAAAGCCTATTTATGAATGTCTAATTTTGGTTGACAATACTAAACGAATGAGCTAGCTAAGGACCTGACGGCCAAACCCTTAAAAGTAGCCCATAATATTGTGGTTATTATTTTGTTGTTATTGAAAACTAGCGTTTAACTGTAAGGCACACATCTACATGTTCTATTTCCTATAAATTAAACTACAAATTTGTATCAGATTAGTAAATAAATCACAGTGGAAACACGATTGTAATGAATAACATAATATGATCTGCACTTGGCTTTTCCATGGAGTTTTAAACACAAACGCTGATTGAAGCCTAAACAAAGGTTTTTGAAATTACCAACATCATTATGCGGTACTGTGTATAATCCATTATGATTGATAACTAGCTGTCAAGTACATAACAACTCGTTACAATATGTCAATTTTTGACACAGCGACCCAATTTACAACACGTTTTGGGAGAAAGCTCTCACCTTCAAATTAAAATTACTAAAAGTTAAATCGCTCAATTTTGTCTACTTATTTATTTAGATTTTAAATCGTAATAAAGCTACAGTACTGAATTAATTAACGTATTAATTAACGTATTCCAGAGAAAGAAATATATATATAACGTTATTCAGAACTAAGTTCCCATTTTGAAATGGTAATAAGTTTGTCAAATTTTTAGATTTCACAAAAATAAAAACGCTAATTTGTTCGTAAAGAAATGGATTTTATTAAAACACAAAAAATTAAATATGACCACCACCGTGTTGTTCAATAAGAAAATATAGGGGAGAGTCGGGTAGTATCGGACATCGGGTAGTATCGGACAGTGCGTTTCTTTCATCTACCACCATATGGTAGTACCTGAATGACGTGGTTACGTTTCTCTATGCGACATCACAGAAACGTAACCATGTCAATCAGGTACTATCATCGTGTGGTAGAAACTCACTGTCCGATATTACCCGATGTCCGATACTACCCGACTCTCCCCTAGTCTTTCTTCTATGCTATATACGGTATTAATAAGCACATTCCTATTACATCGAATATTTACTGTTTCAGTTACTCATGTGCAGTAGGTCTACTAAGAAATATCTTTTCTTTTAGATAACCCCATAACCAGTAGTCAGCTGGATTTATAGTTATTATCGCTCCGACGCCGGGGACCGAACCCGAGTTCTTGGTTTTACGTACCTAGCGCTCTAATCACTGAGCTACGCCGAAGTTCAATCCACAACACCGGATCGAATCCCTATCCTCCAGTGTTTTTCCCTTTGTGGCCTTACTCCATGTTCGACATAGTCTATATGTTTATATTAAGTCAACTGCCATTATACAAGGACCGCACTAAATTGAGTGACTTGGTGGCTGAGATTCCACAGTATATGCACTGTTGGACGAAGAATAATAACTATTGTTACCGTAACATAAATTCTGTAGGATCAAAAATTAATCTTTACGTAGCTGGATTTATGTCTGGTGACCTAGAAGGCCAACTGTTCGGAAAATACCCACTAATTACACTATCACCAAATGTGTTGCGCTATAATGTTTTTACATTATTGTGTATGTGAGGTGGAAGCCGTCTTGCATGAAAACAATGTTTTCGATTTCATGATTCTGTAAAGCTGGTATTCCAGAGTCTTGCAATATTTGAAAATATCGCTGCCCGGTTACCGTCACTGTTCTTGTTTGTCCATTTTCAAATTCTTCATAGAAATACGATCCTATTACGAAATGTGACGTAAAACCACACCAGACAGTAACTTGATATCATGTAATCCTTGCTGTATAATTGTGTTAGGATTATCTCCTGCCCATATCCTGCAATTGCGAGTGTTAACACCTCCGTTCAATTCGAAATGTGCCTCATCTGTCCATTTCTGAATTCATGTAACGTTTGCCATCTCAATGCATATGCATATTGTCTATTGCATTCGTAATAGCATTGAAGGAGGCCAATTTGAACTCGTAAAGGTAAAACAATTGTAAAAATTGGTTTGTGGAAACTGACTTATGTCACTTTTCCCAGACACTGCAGGGAAAGGTATCAACTACTAGGGCTTATCGTCGATGAAATTGATGATAGCAAGATAAGGCCGAGGATTGACCAAGAATTTCCTGACATTTGTCTTCCTTACATACTGGATTTTAAGGAACCCGGAGGTTCATTGCCGCCCTCACATAAGCCCGCCATTGATCCCTATCCTGAGCAAGATTAATCCAGTCTCTATCATCATTTCCCACCTCCCTCAAATTCATTTTAATATTATCTTCCCATCTACGTCTCGGCCTCCCCAAAGGTCTTTTTCCCGCCGGCCTCACAACTAACACTGTATATGCATTTCTGGATTCGCCCATACGTGCTACATGCCCAACCCATCTCAAACGTCTGGATTTAATGTTCCTAATTATGTCAGGTGAAGAATACAATGCGTGCAGCTCTGCGTTGTGTAACTTTCTCCATTCTCCTGTAACTTCATCCCTCTTAGCCCCAATATTTTCATAAGAACCTTATTCTCAAACATCCTTAATCTATGTTCCTCTCTCAAAGTGAGAGTCCAAGTTTCACAACCATACAGAACAACCGGTAATATAACTGTTTTATAAATTCTAACTTTCAGATTTTTTGACAGCAGACTAGATGACAAAAGCTTCTCAACCGAATAATAACAGGCATTTCCCATATTTATTCTGCATTTAATTTCCTCCCGAGTGTCATTTATATTTGTTACTGTTGCTCCGAGATATTTGAATTTTTCCATCTCTTCGAAGAATAAATCTCCAATTGTTATAGTTCCATTTCGTACAATATTCTCGTCACGAGACATAATCGTATACTTTGTCTTTTCGGGATTTATATCCAATCCTATCGCTTTACTTGCTTCAAGTAGAATTTCCGTGTTTTCCCTAATCGTTTGTGGATTTTCTCCTAACATATTCACGTCATCCGCATAGACAAGAAGCTGATGTAACCTGTTCAATTCCAAACCCTCTCTGTTATCCTGAACTTTCCTAATGGCATATTCTAGAGCGAAGTTAAAAAGTAGAGGTGACAATGCATCTCCCTGCTTTAGCCCGCAGTGAATTGGAAAAGCATCAGATAGAAACTGGCCTATACGGACTCTGCTGTAAGTTTCACTAAAACACATTTTAATTAATCGAACTAGTTTCTTGGGAATACCAAATTCACATTTGTCTTACAATTTGGAAAATCTCGCAAAAACCCGATCAGCTAATCAGCCCAAGCGCGAAACAATTCCACATCCGAGTGCTGCCCGAATCAGCAGGCAAATGCGCTACCGCCTGAGCTACGCTGGTAATAATATGGTAATGATGATGGTGATGATGATGAGAACGACGACTATAATTTGTCCGTGATCTACAAAACTTCAATAATTCATCTCTACATGAATTCGGAAAGCCAAGCGAATGACATCTTGAAAATAAATAGTTATTAACATGACGCATGGCCGCTCGCAGGAGGGGCGTCCTCTCCGAAACCGTGCCAGGATTCTGAGCCTTTCGCAATATCTCTGTCAGGATTCATTCCTTAAGAGCACTTCTAAGGGCTATTGTAATGGATCCTGTGCTGTTTGGTCACCTTGACAGTATGAACTTAGGCGGGGGTATAGGGTGCCCATTGGATGAGCAAGTGATGTGTCTCATGCGACCGGTGGGCTGGTACACTTCATTCTCACTCATCCCATAATTCACGGTGCACAATAGGCCACTGTCGAGCCGACTTGCTGAAAAGTCGTCCCTAACCCGCCCTTAGCTACTACTACGACTACTACTACTACTACTACTACTACTACTACTACTACTACTACTACTACTAGCCTACTACAGGAAGGAATCCCATTTGTGAGAAAATGGAAAACTTATGAACGAGGCTATTGTACTCTTAGAGCGCCTCTCCAAAATCTATATATATAATTTGAACTGGTAATGGAATATATATAATTTGAACTGGAAAACGGCTGAACGGATTTTAATGAGTGACCCCTTATTTTCATGCCTGGCATCCAAAGTTTTTCGGAAAAATAGTAGTTTTCAATGAAATGTAAATTTTCCTACATAATTTTCCTATTTTCCAAAATCCATCTGTTGTCAGTTTTGAGAACTAATTTTATTGAATCACGGCCGACTTGATTGAATTTCAGAACAAAACACACACTACAATAAACAATAGGCTATTACACGAAGGCCATGACCTGCAGGATTGCCGACATATTTAGAGCTCAATTCAATTTGTTATTAAAAACTGATTCTGCAGTGTATAATTTTCTGAGTAAAGCTGTGTATTGGATATTCAAATCTACGTAACTTGAGGAGGTTTGATGACATTATTACCATTAGAAATTAAATATTATTATAGTTAATATCATTATGCGTCTATTTTTCATTAATTGTACATAATATTGATGCTATACTGATGACATGAAAGTGGAACGTTTTGAAGTTATATAAGTAAATGTAGAGAATATCTTAATTTAGATCTTCATTTCTATAATTTACTGAGTGACTGCTATATATAACTACAAAACTTAAAGTAGATAATAATATTGTTATTAGAAATCAAATATTTTTATACTTATTAACCCAGTGGGGTTTGCGTCTCTTTCATATACTTAATGGCGGTGTAGTGTAGATATTGATATGTGTCAATGTCTTCAGTATTGGCTCGAGAGAGCGCAAAAATTACAGTTCCAAAGGAAAGATCAAAAGGTATTACTTACTGATAAAATAAGAGGCCTAGAAAATTTTGTAGTCTCCAGATCATTTCAGCAAGATCTCTTAGTAGGATAAAATTATTTTACGCTCTACATTTCAAGTTCTACATGCAGCAGCTATACCAAAATGCTATTGTTCGAAAGCTTAGCAAACCTGACATTTTTTTAACTTTTGCCTACAACCCACAATGACCTGAAATAGCTACTGCTATCGTCCTGACATTGATACTTGCGTTTTCGCGTTGAAACTCAAAAACTGAAGTTGGATAGGTTCAAGCAAAAGTATTTGGCCTAAAAAAATCCATTCAGAGGGAGTATGTTTCATTATTATGGAAGCAAATAACTATCAAAAAGACAAGTATTCTTCATTGAAAATAAATCAGAAAAATGTTTATTTGAACGTCTAACGAACTTAGTTTGCAGCAGTATTTGCTGCCCAAGCCACTAGTTAAATTATAAATAGAAGCTAAGACAAAGGGTTAGAAGTCCAAGAATAAAATGGGCTAATGATTTTCTTGAAGTCGGAATGGTTGAAAATCCATACCCAATTGCTGTTGTTGTTTTCTGCTTTTAATGAAGATGGTGTTCATGATGATTATTTTTGTTGGTTGTTTAACGACGCTGTATCAACTACTAGGGTTTATCGTCGATGAAATTGATGATAGCGAGATGAGGTCGAGGATTTACCAAGAATTTCCTGACATTTGTCTTACAGTTTGGAAAATCTCGCAAATCCCGATCAGCTAATCAGCCCAAGCGTGAAACAAATCCACATCCGAGTGCTGCCCGAATCAGCAGGCAAATGCGCTACCGCCTGAGCTACGCTGGTAATAATATGATAATGATGATGAGAACGACGACTATAATTTGTCCGTGATCTACAAAACTTCAATAATTCATCTCTATATGAATTCGGAAAGGACCGCAAAGCCAAGCGAATGAAATCTTGAAAATAAATAGTAATTAACTGTAGGATGTACTCTCCTTCCAACTTACACCTTGAATTGTTCAATTTCCACAAGGAAAGAGAGAACTGCACTCTTCCCCATTTTCCGCAGAAAAGGGAAATTAATGTACGACAAGGACGCCTAATTGTCACGTTTTCGCCTCCTGCCGTCACAATGGAGAATTGTGAGGGACTGGCCTGATTATTGTCTGTGCGTGACGAACTGAATGAACCTGCCTTTGATTTTAAATCCTCAGTTCCGTTTTAATCACAAATAACCGTTAATACGTTTTATTAACGTGTTATTGGTTTAACTCCTCAACATTACCATAAGTTGTGATGAAAATATAATATTTATAAAAATCGTGTTGATTGGTTGCTATTATTTCCAAACAATAATGGTTTCAGACTATTTTACCTGAGAGGAAAAGCTAAAACAGCGGAATGATGGAGCTGACAGCCTATATTTTATAGCAATACGTAACACTTCCATTTAGGCCATTTAATAATAATAATAATAATAATAATAATAATAATAATAATAATAATAATAATAATTTATTTATTTTATTTATTTATTTATTTATTTATTTATTTATTTATTTATTTATTTATTTATTTATTTATTTATTTAATGTGCACAACAGCCAGTGGCCAATTACAGTTCAGCACAAATATAACAAAAAACATAAAACAAAAATAATAATAATAATAAATAATAATCATCATCATCATCATCATCCTTCATGCATTAAGAAATTGATTCCTGTAGCAGCTACTGAAATTGGTCCATCCATCTTTTGGATGGTCTTCCAATATTTCTTCTTCCCCGAGGTTTATATTTCCAAAACTTATATGGTATCCTGTCGTCCTGCATCTTTGAAATGTGAGACATCCATGCATTTCTATATTCTTCTATTTTGTTGTTTAATTCATATATCTCAAGTTCTTCTCTTATTTCTTCATTTATTTTATGTTCTATTTTCCTGTAACCTGCTACGCTTCTCAAAAATTTCATCTCATTTGTTTGTAATCTAGAGGCATCTCTCTTTTTCATAACCCATGTTTCGCTTCCACATAGTAAACTGGGCACTGACATCACCTTATAAAATTTTAACAATGTATCTTTTCTAGCTTTTGATTTCAGGGTTCTTCTTATTGTTACATTTATGTAATTAAATTTTTCTATTTTTTTTTTGATTATAGTCTCCTTTATAAGATAAGGTAACACCCAAAAATTTAAATTTATTTACCTGTTCTATGATACTGTTTCCTATTACTATTTTAGATCTTACAGGAGATTTGCCACAAAATTCCATAGTTTTAGTCTTATGTACAGATATCTTCATATTATAGTTCTTATTTATTTTCCATAACTCATGCACTGCTCTCTGTAGGTTATTTTCATTATTTGCTATTACTACCTGATCGTCAGCGAATAGCATCGTCATTATGAAATTATCTTCATTAAAATTCTGTGTATAGTTCTTTATTTTTATTATTAGTAATAATAATAATAATAATAATAATAATAATAATAATAATAATAATAATGACCATTCAAACAAGTATAAGGGCCAAGGCCTGTTAGGTCTCAGTGAGTCATTCTCGGTTCTGTTGATAAAGCGTCGTAAAATAACCATTAAAACATCCTAAACTGATTGCGTTTGTTCAGTAAACATTGTACCGGATAGATGATAATGAATTTCTCAGTCATGGTGTCTTCTGTGAAGGAGCCATGTTCCATGTTTGTGGCACTGAGAACTGACATAACTGTAGGATTTGGGGAAGTGAAAACCCACATTTGGTTATTGATCATGAGAGTAACAGTCCGAAATTGAACGTGTGGTATGCCATGACTCCAAAACCTTTACCGGGGAATTCTTTTTTTAAGGATTCCATAATAGATAACTTCTTAAACATGCTGAAAAATTAAATTCCCCAATTACTTCATGGATAATATTTCCAATAAGATAGAGCACCGCCTCACTATACCAGAGAAGTCAAGACTTTTCTAAACCAACGGTTTCCAGGGAGATGGATTGAAAGAACAGGCTTCATTGCATGGTCTCCTAGGTCACCGTACATAACTCCTTTGATATTGGTCTTCGTCAAATGATGACGTCTGCTGTTTATGAATCTGTGTCATTGAGAGTGCTATAAAACACCTGGAGGGAATTGGAGTGTCGTATAGATATTTGTCGCGCCACTATTGGAGCACATGTGCAAGTCTAGTGAAGTTTGGAACATCTATGTATCTATGGATAAATCAATGTTAATTCTGTTACAGATATTTTTCAGGATATTGTTTGATTATTATTGGTAGTAATCCTGCCGGATACTGAGTACTTTCATGATTTAACTGAATGCAGATGTAAAATGTTCTGGTTCGTTACTTACCCGCTTTTGGATAACGACGTCGTCACACGATGCCTGGGGGATGTCTAGAATCACCAAGAGGATAGCAAGAGAACATCCTAGAACCACGTGATACATCTGCATCCTGCCGCTTGTCCCTGAGTTTGGAACTGAAGTGATCTGGAACAAAAAGAGATGCATATTGCATATTCATTGATTTCTTAGAGACACAATCATAAAAAAAGTTTCAAAATCATCTGGTCAAAATCTTTCTAGAAAAGTCATGCAAGGATGTGCAGAGGGTCGTACTAAAAGTCATGAGGAACACAGTGTTATAATTTCAATTTCAACAATGAAACAAAAACGATTATATGATCATAATCTACAGACTTTACACTATGTATTGACATATTGTGACGTAGTTAACTTCTATCATGTGACCACAGGCAATGTTTGCAAAATGGTCGACAACGATGGTTCGTTTCGACAGCATGCTGTCATTAAATTCCTTGTTAAAGAAGTAAAATCTGCTGCCGAAATTCACCTCAGACTTCAGCGTGCATACGGAGATGTGTACATGGGCGCCAGTAGTGTTAGGAGATGGGTGAAACATTTCGAAGATAGGAACACTAGCATCCAAGATGAGCCTCGTAGCGGTCGCCCTCGAACTGCCTCCACGGAACGGAACAAGGAAAGAGTTAATGAGTTCTGGGATGCATTTTAGTTGAATTTCTTGAAAATGGACAGACCATAAATGCTTTATTCATACCGTTTTGATTCAGACAGTTTTGAAGAAACTCCGTCGATCATCATTTCTGCAACACGATAACGCGTGGACTCACACTGATCGTGTCACCGTGGAGAAAATCAGAACATTTGGCTGGGAAGCTCTTCCGCATTCTCCCTACAGTCCCGACTTGGCACCCTCCGACTACCATGTATTCGGTTCTGTAAAGGAGCAGCTGCGAGGCCAACGCTACGAGACGCTGGAGGACATCCGGAAAGCAGTGCGTCAGTGTCTTCGGGAAGATGATACGGACTTCTACAGCAAGGGAATTTTCAAATTTACAGAACGGAGGGAAAAATGTGTGCAAAGAAATGGAGACTATGTTGAAAAGTGACAGAAAAATCTGTAGATTAAGACGATGTACCTGGTTTGTCTAAAAAATAAAAATTAAGATTTATAACAATGAGTTGCTCATGACTTTCAGTATGATCCTTTGTATTATAATGTAAAGGAAAGCTTTAAAAATGTGAACTTCAGTACGAGCTGAAAACGTCAAAACAACTTCCAATGTTAAAGCATAAAAATAAATATACATTTGCTTAGTCTTCAGTCATGCTCTTGTGCAATACGAATACATGACACTGCTTCTCCGTGATCCTTAAACTTTCCTCAGTAGACAAAAAACAGTCATGCTGTCTTCCGCATTCTAAATCCTACAGAATGTTTGATATCAGGTTCGATATTCGCGATTTCTGACTCAGAGAGAGCGATGGATTTTTAAGAACGATAAAAATAAAGACTTTAAATATTTTCAATTGTTTAAATAGGAAATTAGAACAAAAATATATGACATGTTTAAAGAATGGAAGATGACAGGCTGCCGAAAATTCTTCTATGATTTAAACCGAAAGGAAAACTCAAGCTACGATTAAACAGCAAATTTTGCGTAAAACGTCACGCCAACAAGTTGAATGACGGGATTATTTTTGAAATTTTTTCGGTCTCTGTGAACCTTCCTCAGCCTCCTTCCTTTTTCTGTAGTTTTCTTGCTTTTGTGCGGCAGTTACGAATAGTCCCGGCATCGTGAAGCTGGAAGTTAAGTTATACGAGTAATTTTATGAAGTATTTTTAATCCGGTTTTTTATTATTTAACTTTTCTTGATTATTTAATAACGCTGTATCAAATACTGGGTTATTTAGCATTGATAGAAATGGTAACAGTGAGGTCCTATGTGGCGAGATGATGCCGAGGATTCGCCATAGATTACCTGACATTCGCTTTACAATTGGAGATAACTTCGAAAAAACCCAACCAGGTAATCAGCTCAAACGGGAATCGAACCCACACCCGAACACACCTCTGGATCAGCAGGCAAACGCGCTAGCATCTGAGATACGCCGGAAGCTTACATCTTATCAAATCTTATTTTTGAATGCAGTTAGACATCGTTACAGCTTTCCAAACAACATTCGTTATTTAGCGTATGTTGAGTGATTCACGGGATATTAAGTGTTTTAAATGGTGAAAGTGTGAAAGTCAATTTCGTTGCCCAGCGAAAAAGTGTTTTTTAAAGCAGGCGAAATTTTGTCTGCACGTTAACCCAACTAAATGTGTTGATACACCCACGAATTAACATAGTCGTTTAATAAGTAATATTGATATTATATAGTTGATGTAAATACTGTCTAATAAAAGTTAGGTTTGCTGGCATTTTGATAAATATCATTCATTCATTTAGTATTCCGACCAAGGGCAGGTCTTTCAATGCAAACCCAGCATTCTCCAATCTTTCCTATCTTCTGCCTTCCTGTTTTGTTTCCTCATATTATCCATATATCATAATATAGTCCAGAATCTGATATTCTTTCTACCCCGAACTCTTTTTCCGTTCACCATTCCTTCCAGTGCATCCTTGAGTACGCAGTTTCTTCTCAATCAGTGGCCCATCCAATTCCTTTTCCTCTTTCTGATCAGTTTCAGCATCATTCTTTCTTCACCCACTCTTCCTAACACAACTTTATTTCTTATTCTGTCAGTCCACTTCACACATTCCATTCTTCTCCATATCCACATTTCAAATGCTTCTATTCGCTTCTCTTCACTTCGTCGTAATGTCTATGTTTCTGCCCCATACAGTGCCACACTCCATACAAAGCACTTCACTAGCCTCTTCCTTAGTTCTTTTTCCAGTGATAAATGTCCTCACTGTGTTATCCATAAAGCCATAAATATTTATTGTTGTGTTTAAAATGCATCTTTTTGATATCGATGTGCATCGATACTTACCTCTTTTATTGGTAGGCATGTATCAAAATCGATAACATCGATATTACAGTGATATGATATTGATATGTCGATAAGCACACCTATATACAAACTCCAAGGTCCCGGGTTCAATCTTGGTTGGTAGCGAGACTTTTCTTCAGAACTTCCTGAACGGTGCCGAGACCCGTTTAGCCTCCTGTCGAATTGCGTACCGGGTCTTTCCTGGGGTTGAACGTGGTGCCGACCACAATATCTCATTCTAGTGCCGAGGTCAAGAAAGCATGGTACTCCACCTTCATGACCCCCATTCGCCTTCATAGCTTATAAAGGGGATATCTTCACTTTTTATCACTAACCTATCGATGTTAGATAGCCGCGAATTGATACAGAGTCGTTAAATAACCGATAAAAACAACATTTTCACACATATATACATCCCTTTTGATAAATCTCCTGGTTATACTTTCCCCTTGTAAATTCGCTTAGAAGAGTGAGATGTGTCTTAGCTGTACATTATTGGGGACGTAATAGTATGCCTGGAGTGGCGAGGGGGCGAAGGACATAAAAGCGATTATTGCAAAATCGATTTTAGCCGTGTTGGGTGTAGATTACAGGAAAGCGTCGGAAGTGCTCCGTAAATTGCTAAGAAAATTGAAATATTGGAGATCACGGTGAAGTCTTTTGAGAAGAACACTTGGGAGAAATTGTAATACATCTCAATTAAGTTTTAATGTGATTCTGGAGAAAAACTGTGGAACAGCAATATGTAAACTCGTTTTCGAACACCGTTGCAGATTTTCTGAGTGACATGAAGGATAGCCTACATGTTGATATCCAGACTTGTCTTTCTTGGTGATTTAGTGGCTAGGAGGCCTTGAGTTTGGCATCAAATATTGAGGGTTCAGTCCCGAGTGATAGTAGTGGATTTATCGATTAATAGTACATTATGCAACGAGCCTATAATGGTAGTAATTAAGACGTGAGTATGTATGTTTATGAAACGAGCGCAAGTTTCATATGACTTTTTATGCTCGACCATATTTATAACTTGAAATTATTCATAAGTATTCATGTTATGGTTATCTAAGTGAAGAGCGGAACTGACCTTCTAAATTGTGAGATGTGCGCAGACGCGAAAGTATTGATTTTTTCCGAGGGACGAATGTCATTGACCTTGATATAATCTAGAGAAAAACATGAACATTAATATTGATATAAAGTGGAAATTGATTCAGAATTGAAAAACGAGATGGCAAATTGAATTTATTTGAATATTATTTTAACGCTAATTATTATAGTAACAGAACATAACCTTCTGCGACAGTATTGGATTTCCAGCCTCCGTGACGTTTCGCTAATTGTCTTTCGATTGCATATCCGAGAATAATCGATACTTGCGGTTTTATAATGGTACAATGGTGATTTTTCATTGGCTGAACAACTGAACTATAATGAATAGGTGTACTTTAATGAGGTGCATTAAAGGGCTACTACCAGGTGTATAATTACTACATTTCGGCATGGTCGAGCATAAAATTATTTTAGATCTCCTCCGTGGAAGAATTAGGCTGAACGTCACAGCAAGTTTGAAATATTTGAAATATAACAACATGTTGCGACATTCTTCAGATTAAAATTGTAAGCAAAATTCTAAAATAAAGAGATTGTATCATTCGCCTATAGTTTCTACTAGAGATGAACAAAACTAACTGCCGCTCTCGCTCGCTATGTTCGCTGCATTTGTCTTTCGAGTCTTCTCTCGTCATTCTCGTACGCTTCGACTCCCGCTCATCATTCCCGAAATAACATTTGGTCGGCGTGGAAAGATTTCGTAACTTTGAATAACATACATCATTGAAATAAATAATATTATAAATGTTTAAATGAGACAAAAAGACAAAACAGAACAGTATCTTAGTTATCAAAATGTTCTGGTTCTATTATATGATATTACCTATGGTTATATAAATAGAAAAAAAAAACAATTCTCAAATAAATTTGCATTTCTAAGAAACATAAAACATGATATTAATATCTTTTTACTTGAGATTGCATACACTTGATCTTAAACATAGGAAAAGAAAATTCCTAGCCTTTTAAAAAAAGGTAAAAAAGGTAAAGGTATCCCCGTAACATGCCATGAAGGCATTTGGGGGGCATGGAAGTAGAGAGCCCCATGCTTTCCATGACCTCGGCACTAGAATGAGGTGGTGTGGTCGGCACCACGCTCTGACCGCCTTTTACCCCCGGGAAAGACCCGGTACTCAATTTTATAGGAGGCTGAGTGAACCTCGGGGCCGTTCTGAAAGTTTGGCAACGAGAAAAAATCCTGTCACCACCTTTTAATAAGGGCCTAGTAATTAAATAAAGACTGGGGAACGGATTATTATACACTGAAATGTAGAGATGTTTCAAATAGGCTATTTGATTGTTTATACTTATACTGGGACATCATTTTATTTTTACTTCAATTTTTATTATGCCTGAGTTTTTGAATGTACTTCACTCCCATCCCTTCCACTATTAAACTTCCAATCGTCCTCTACACAGAACCAAGGCCGCGTATGCAGTCAAAGTGCCTTACGGTGATACTAAACAGTACTGAGTTAGTGAGTATAGTACGTTCCATATATATATATTCGCGTTTTTCAGTGACGAAAGAGTTTTAAAAATTGAATCATATTTTCGTACAGGTACTGTCGTCCGTTTGCCTACGTCTCATCCCGATTTTCCCCACTTGTTTCTGCTCGCCTCTCTGTAAAGGCTGGGCTGTCTTAGCTCTTTTCTGAAAACATTAATTTCTGTTAGGAATTGGCATCTACGTATTCTTATACAACTGTTTAAAATAACTTCAATAAAAGGACCTCCTTCCTTTCTACGACCCTGCGACGTAACTACTTGGATGGAAAGTAGATAGCATATCTAAGTAATTTTATCTTTTCAGATCGAGCAGAAGTGAAGATTAAATTTACAGTACGTCAGGTAATCTTTTATAGATTAAGTAAGTTACAGAATTATTTCCACATGAGTTACTCGTACAAAGGACGAAACTGGTAATTGGACTTAGGTACAATAGGCTATAGTGCAATAATATGCACATTAGAACTGAAGCCTGTATCGAAATGAACGGCCACCATTTTCAAAAATGTGTTTAAATATCCATATTATGATTATTTTTCAATTTAACTTCATTCTCTATATTGTACACTAATGTGCTGTAGACAGTATAATATACACAGCATAATGAATACGTCCGAATGGACAGCTCAGTTCATGAGTAAAACACTTATTGTTAATACTGTACTGTATTTTGATTAAAGGAAAACCTAATGAAAATTATTAAACTCAAAATCGCGATAATTCCTAGTTTACGTAAATGGATGAACTACTTTTCTTCCCTCCTCTACCTAGTAAAGTGATCTGTTTGTATTTTACGCCAGTATCATCGAACTCCAGTCGTGGAAGGGGATAGCAAAGGTATAGCCAGGTTAATAATAATAATAATAATAATAATAATAATAATAATAATAATAATAATAATGGTTTATTTTAACTGGCAGAGTTAAGGCCATTCGGCCTTCTCTTCCACTCAACCAGTATGATAAAAAATTACTACAATGCTATGAATATAACATAATTAATACAATACAATACAATTCAAACAATACAATACTACAAATACAAGACAATATAATATATAATTAATATAATACAATGACAATTCTTTTCGTCTTCACAACACCAATAAAATAATTATGTAATAATAATAATAATAATAATAATAATAATAATAATAATAATAATAATAATAATAATAATAATAATAGTAATGATAGTCATATCTAAATTAAATTAAATTATTAAGCTCGATCACAAGTTTAATTTCAAATTGACTGCGCCCGTAAGAAATCGTTTAGCCTTTTCTTGAAAGTGTTATTGTCTGGCAGCCTCTAATCTTCTGAGATAGAGAATTCCATTCACGGGGAACTGAGACAGTAAAAGAGGATGAATAGTGGGATGTTCTATGGGCAGGAATTGCAAGGATTTGGCTCTCCTGTGACCTGGTGTTTAGATTGTGATTGGAGGATAAGTAGTTAAACCGGGAACGAAGGTAATTTGGAGCAGAAGTGTGGAGAACTCGAAACAGAAGAGAGAGCGAATGAAGTGTTCTACGGTTACTAAGTTGCAGCCAGGATAAAGATTTGAACGAGGGTGTAATGTGGTCAAATTTGTGAGCATTACTGATGAATCTGACACACATATTGTGCACACGCTGCAGCTTGTTCGAAAGGTCAGTTGTCAAGTTTGTAAATATTACGTCGCAATAGTCAAACAGTGGTAGTACGAGGGTTTGCACTAAATTAGAAATGTAAGTAAAAATAAAATGATGTCTCTGTATAATAGTTGCCACAGTAGATAAAAGTTCAGTCAGATATAAACAACTGTGACAATTAAAGGCTGCTTGACTTCGGGACTTAATCAATATCGAGTCTCAGAAGACTCGGAAGTCTTTACGTCAAAGACGCGACTAATACAACATTGTCGTGCGGGTTTTCGGCTTTGCGGGCGCTGTTAGTCTCGCTTTCTCGATCGTTGTTCATCTCTAGTTTCTACTGCGTACTGGTTTTCCCTGATGATTGTCTTGGTTGTGGCGCCATCAGAAGTAAATATCTTGGATATAGTGAGGAACAGTGTTGAGTCAACACCTTCAAAGGTACTACCTCTGCTAAGTCCTTGGCCATGTGATGTAAATATACGATTACCGTGTAATGTTAATCCCTACTACTACTACTACTACTTACTGGCTTTAAGGAACCTGGAGGTTCATTGCCGCCCTCACATAAGCCCGCCATTGGTCCCTATCCTGAGCAAGATTAATCCATTCTCTACCATCATAACCGACCTCCCTCAAATCCATTTTAATATTATTTACCCATCTACGTCTCGGCCTCCCTAGAGGTCTTTTTCCCTCCGGCCTACCAACTAACACTCTATATGCATTTCTGGATTCGCCCATACGTGCTACATGCCCTGCCCATCTCAAACGTCTGGATTTAATGTTCCTAATTATGTCAGGTGAAGAATACAATGTGTGCAGTTCTGTGTTGTGTAACTTTCTTCATTCTCCTGTAACTTCATCCCTCTTAGACCCAAATATTTTCCTAAGAGCCTTATTCTCAAACACCCTTAACCTATGTTCCTCTTTCAAAGTGAGAGTCCAAGTTTCACAACCATAAAGAACAACCGGTAATATAACTGTTTTATAAATTCTAACTTTCAGATTTTTTGACAGCAGACTGGATGTTAAAAGCTTCTCAACCGAATAATAACAGGCATTTCCCATATTTATTCTGTGTTTAATTTCCTCCCGAGTATCATTTATATTTGTTACTGTTGCTCCAAGATATTTGAACTTCTCCATCTCTTCGAAAGATAAATTTCCAATTTTTATATTTCTATTTCGTACAATATTCTGGTCACGAGACATAATCATATACTTAGTCTTTTCGGGATTTACTTCCAAACCTATCTCTTTACTTGCTACAAGTAAAATTCCCGTGTTTTCCCTAATCGTTTGTGGATTTTCTCCTAACATATTCACATCATCCGCATAGACAAGTAGCTGATGTAACCCGTTCAATTCCAAACTCTCTCTGTTATCCTGGACTTTCCTAAAGGCATACTCTAGAGCAAAGTTAAAAGTAAAGATGATAGTGCATCTCCTTGCTTCAGCCCACAGTGAATTCGAAATGCATCTGACAGAAACTGACCTATACGAACTCTGCTGTACGGTTAATCCCTAAAGATATAAAAAAAAACCCCTCGAGGAAAAAGACTCCGTGTTTGTAGATAGGCTACAAAATAGAGAGTGAATGAGCGTGGGGGCCGAGAGGGGCGCTGTTTGTCCACGTGTTGAAATTCTAATCTGCTTCATTCGACTTTAAAGATCTTGAAGATAGACGCTGCACTCGTTACGGCTGCTAATGAGGAATATGGCGAACTTTGTAATCACGCAGTGTGGCAGTCCTAATGGGCGTCTGCCCTATCATTAGGTGCTGGCATATCATTAGTGGGATGCGATGCGTCGTGTTCTCACCCACAGGGGACGCGGATTCGATTCCTATCAGGAGGAGTCCTGTGTGTATTACTTAAGGGAAGAGGATGGTATTTTTGGTGAAAAATGAGTAAATTTTCGAAAAATAAGATTTTTTCCTTAAAATACTCTGTGATATGTGTGGAATATATTGTATGATATTTTGTGGGTATTTGTGCCCTTATCGGATGTTGAAACGCCATTTTTAAACTTCCTGCTCTCTGGATTTTTAAATCACACCGCCCTTTGTTTGTTGTTTCCGGACTTCATTTTTTTTTCAAATTTTTCTTTAAAATACTCTGTGATGTGTGTGGAATACGTACATTGTATAACTTTTGTGGATATCTGTGCTCTTATTGGATGTTGAGACGCCATTTTTAAAGTTCCTGCGCTCTGGATTATTAAATCACACTCCTTTGATTGCTGTTTCTGGAACTTTATTTTTTTGCTACATTGCCAGACAAAAATCGATATAATTTTTGAAGTATTAAATATATATGTATGAAATTTAGAATACACATTGTCTAGACTACTAGGAAACTTTTCTCTGTAACAGAATTTTCCTAATTGATTTCATTTTAAAAATAAGTCTGTCTGTTTGCAAGAAAGAAAATAAAAAAATGTAATTAAATTTTAATTGTTTATTTTACAAATGTAGGGATTAATATCAAAATTCTGTTATAGACAGTTTGTAGAACATGCTTTTACAAATAAATTGTAACAAACTGTTTGAATTTATCTTTAAAAATTGCTTAGATATATCGAGTTTAGTAAAATCCTGCACTGGGTAGATTTTTGTTTTCAAATCTGGCTCCCAAATTTTTTTTTTTTTTTCAAAATATTTATATTTGGATGAGTTGCTATAGCCATGAGCTCTCTACATACAAAAAATTAATATTTTACACCAAATAGGAAAAAGTTTTAAAAAATACCATCCTCTCCCCTTAAAGGATTTTCGCAGCACAGGAAATGGAGTAAGAAGTGAAAACAGAGAGCTTGTAATGTGAGGTATCGTAGTATAGCTGTTGCCAGTGCTGCTGTGCGTTACATAGATGTCCACTGTGGTGTAGCCAACGGTTCACAAGGTATATATATATATATATATATATATATATATATATATATATATATATATATATTATATATGCAGGCTGTTTAAAAATACGGAGCATA
This sequence comes from Periplaneta americana, assembly GCA_025594305.2. Taxonomy (NCBI): domain Eukaryota; kingdom Metazoa; phylum Arthropoda; class Insecta; order Blattodea; family Blattidae; genus Periplaneta; species Periplaneta americana. The sequence continues at coordinate 86,767,810 of JAJSOF020000031.1, read as the reverse complement.
ATTTCAGGTATGCATTTCCCACATGTAGACAATCAAAATAGTTCATTACAACATGTGTCCGGAAATGCTTCATTTCCGAGTTATGGACTTCACAACATTGAAATTCACCGGAACGTTTTTCTTTCCGCAGGTCGTTGTCATTACAGAAGATGTTCAAAATGTCCACCTCCTGCTTGAATACAGACCTCACATCGATGTCTCATTGACCTGCGAACACGATCCCAAACTCCAGGAGTATTGCGTATGTCCTCAGAACATGCCACAATTCGATTCCGAAGGGATTCCAAATCAGGCACCGGAGACGAATAAACCAATGATTTTAAATGGCTCCACAAGTAGAAATCGAGAGTGTTCAGATCAGGTGAGCGTGAAGGCCAAGCAATTGGGACACCTCTACCTATCCATCGATCAGGAAACCTTCGATCCAAGTACGACTGAAGTGTGCAGGAGCGCCATCATGCAAGAAGTGAATGTGTTGACGATTGATCAGTGGAGTGTCTTCTAAAACGTGAGGTGCAAACGACGAGCCAGCGCAGCATTGCCGTCCGCCTTACCGTACATGAAGTGTATCTCTGCCAGCTCTTGATTTGAATACATGTCGCACAGTCTAACATCTACACAATACTGAATGTAACCTTCGCCTCGGAATGAACTGTCAGAGTGCCCTCTTAATGTCTCCTTTGACGGCAACGACCTGCGGAAAGAAAAACGTACCGGTGAATTTCAATGTTGTGAAGGCCATAACTCGAAATAAAGCATTTCCAGCACATGTTGTAATGAACTATTTTGATTGTCTACATGTGGGAAATACATACCTGAAATTATGCCCCGTATTTTTAAATACCCTGTATATATATAATTTATTTCCAAGAAATAGTCTGCCCAGGCATCCTGGGTTGCCAAAAGCACAGAATAACACACATATAAGAATAATAACGATTACAGTAAAATAGATGAGTCAATTGAAATGTGAACTAGGAGCTTAAATTTAAGAAATAATAAATTTGTACATATATTGTAACAATCACACACTAACGAATAGAAAAGGGGGATTATGTTATTCCGTATAAATGATTTTTCAGAATCGCCACAGACCTTTAATGCTAGAAGTACTTATTTTTGGAATGATGTCTTGGATTCCAAATGTTTTGATAGTGTTTACAGTTGATCGTGGGATGGTGCCCCTCGCTCCGATCATTAAACCATATACTTCCCAGGTGCCTTCCATCTGACATTTTTCTCGAAAATACGGAATGGTAGGCTCATAAATTTGTTGTTTCTCTTTGTTGACCTCAGATGGTTGGGTCTGGCTCATCTCAAATCTAACAGTTGGGTCCAGTATAAAGCCTTTACTATTAGTCTTGTCTAGAGCCACGATGTCCGCGCATATAGATGCACTAATTTATCGCCTCTTAAGGCCTATGCACAATGAAAATTAAACATAACCGTAACATAAACACAGAAGTTTGCGGTTAGGTTACCAAATGGGATCATTCACAATGATTCACATAAAGATTGACATTAACATTGCCGTTAGACGTTAACATGAAATATGCGAACTCCAAACTTTCATGCTTATGCTTACGTGATTTACAAACAGTACACAATCGTGAAGCGCTGAAGTATACGGCAGAATATGAGAAAATAGCGTCGTTGTTATGTTTCCACGGTTACCAAGTATCTTTGCGGTTATGTTTATGTCCCCATCATGAATGATGTGATTTTACCGTAACGTTTAGTTTCTTAAGTTAACGCTTACGTTATGTTTAATTTTCATTGTGAATGGGCCTTTACTTCAGGTCCTCCCGCGTAAGCTGAGTCACCATTACGGCTAAGCAGAGCACCAGAGCACAGCAGTATCTCTCATGCCAACGTATTGCTTCGGTATTAGTGACTATTACACTTTTACTACGTCATACTACTTTTGACCCATAAACCGGTACGAAAGGATGTGTTTCAATCAATCGTGGCTGCTTATCGCTAAAGAAAATAGATGTGGATTGGAAAAAGAGAAGGCTGTTCAGTGATCTTTATATAAAACGAGTCAAAGTCAGGATAGGAGAAGAAATGACAGAAGAAAGTGAACTTTGGAAGAGGAGTACGTCAAGGATGTCCTTTATCACGTACCCTGTTCAACATCTACTTGGAGAATTTAGTAAAGAACTGTTTTCAGAACATGGGAGGAGTGACAGTAGAAGGAAGAAGAATAAAGTACATAAAATTTGCTAACGTTATGGCGTTGTTAGCAAAAGAGGAGACGATGCTAAGGGATATGCTACTGGAGCTTAAATGACAGCTGTGAGCAGTATGGGATGAAGATAAATGCAAATAAGACGAAGACCATGGTAATAGGCAGAAAAATAAAGAAGGTAAACTTTCAAATTCTAAATGAGGCAGTACAGCAACTGGACAGCTTCAAACATGAGCTGCTGCCAGGAAGTCAAAAACAATGGCAAAGGAAGCTTTTAATAGAAAAAGAAGCTTCTTCTGCGTGCCTCTGGAAAAAGAACTAAGAAAGAGACTAGTGAAGTGCTTTATATGGAGTGTGGTATTATATGGGGGCAGAAATGTGTACATTACGACGAAGTGAAGAGAACCGATTAGAAGCATTTGATATATGGATATGGAGAAGAATGGAATGTGTGAAGTGGACAGACAGAATAAGAAATGAAGCTGTGTTGTAAAGAGTGAGTGAAAAAGAAAGATGGTGAAACTGATCAGAAAGGGGAAAAGGAATTGGTTGGGTCACTAGCTAAGAAGAAACTGTCTACTGAAGGATGCATTAGAAATAATGGTGAACGGGAGAAGATACTATAAATATAAATTAATGGTACAGAGGAAAAACAATCAAAGTCACAATTCTCATAAAAATTATGTCATCATCGAATATTCTTTATTATTATTATTATTATTATTATTATTATTATTATTATTATTATTATTATAACTATTTCTTACCACTGTTTATTATTGTCACACTAACATTACTTATCCAACTGTCATTATTTACGTTCATGTTGATTTATGGTCTAGATATTAATGTAATAACTATGTAAGCAAATGTATTCAATTAGTATTAGAGTCTGGCTGGGCGGAAGAGAAGGCCTACTGGCCTTAGATCTGCCAGATTAAATAAATAAATTATTATTTATTATTATTATTATTATTATTATTATTATTATTCAGTACATTACTGCAAAATTTGTGTTTTTTTCTTATCAAAACTGATAAAGGGGGATTATCACCAAGGATACAGCAATTCTTTCCTAATATTTCATTGGGAACAGCAAATATTTTGCAGTAATATACTGAATTAGATGAACGACTTCACCCTTAAGAGAATTCTGACTTCGATTGTTTTTCTCCTGTACTCTTCAAATGTACAGTAAATCCCAAATGCCTGGCATTTGTGTATTATTATTATTATTATTCAGTATATTACTGCAAAATTTGTGTTTTTTTCTTATCAAAACTGATAAAGGAGGATTATCACCATGGATACAGCCATTCTTTCCTTTTTCATTAGGAACAGCAATAAATTTTGCAGTAATATACTGAATTAGATGACGAGTTCACCCTTAAGAGATTTCTGACTTTGATAGTTTTTCTTCTGCACTCTTCAAATGTAAATCCCAAGTGCCTGCCATTTGTGTCGGCGAAAAATTCCTCAGTGTGAACTTAGCATGAAAACAACATATTATCAATATTATTTCTAGTTTCACACTCTAAGAAAATCCATCCGCATCCACTAGTCAACCCAAGTAATGGGGGCCATTTCGATGGTGTTCGGGTAAAGGGGTTAAGTAATTTTTTTCTGCAAATGGAGTTTTGTTCCCCAAGGGAATACACAAGTTAAATTCTACAAGTGTTTGTGCAAAAAAAAAAAACAAAAGAATACTAGCATTTGATGTGTTTTATTTGTGTAGAAAATTATTTGCAGTAAGGGTCCGAAGTTTAATTTTCATTTAACTCAAAACTCATTTTTATGATTTACCTCCCTTTACCAACACACCATCGATTTAACACAAGTTATTTAAAGAAGTAAACAAGATAACTAAATTGTGCATTATAAAGTTTGTTTCACCCATATAGTTTACTTTGTATGTACTATTACGACCTTACACAAATACTTTAAATGCCACCCATTCCCAGAGGCCAACTATGTGTGTAACTTGATAGGAATTAGGCTGCTGCTAGTTCATGTAGTACCTCAATGATTTGGGTTTGTCCTGCTAATGCAAGCGAGGATACCGAAAGTAGAGATGTTAATATTTCCGCGCCAGTGAATGATGCTATATGGACCAATAAACAGACAGAATTCCTGCTGATTCAAAGGTTATTGTTGCTACTACATAATATCGTCGTTGATTTTGTGAAACCTCTTATGTGACAGTACAGAGAACATTTTTTTTTCAGGAGGAAGAAAAACGTCATTAAATATCAATAGGCGTACGCTGATGTCATTGATATCCATAATATTCACCAACGTTTTCTACCGAATCATCTAATATTCTTCTGTAGGCCTATTGATATTTAATTACTTCTTTCTTCCTTCTATAAAATTATGTTCTGTACTGTCACATATAAGGTTGCATAAAATCAACGACGAATATAGCTAAAGGCCCATTCACAATGAAAATTAAACGTAACCGTAACATAAACACAGAAGTTTGCGCCCAGGCTACCAGATGGGATCATTCACAATGATTCACATAAACACTGACATTAACATTACAGTAAGACGTTAACATGAAAGTTTGCAAACTCCAAACTTTCATGCTTATCCTTACGTGATTTGCAAACAGAAGACAATCGTGAAGCGCTGAAGTATATGACAGAATATGAGGAAATAATAATAATAATTTATTTATTTAATCTGGCAGAGCTAAGGCCAGTAGGCCTTCTCTTCCGCCCAGCCAGACTCTAATTCTAATTAAATACATTTGCTTACATAGTTATTACATTAATATCTAGATCATAAAACAACATGAAAGTAAATGATGAAAATTGGATAACTAATGTTAGTGTGACAATAATAAACACTGGTAAGAAATAGTTATAATAATAATGATAATAATAATAATAACAATAATAATAATAATAATAATAATAATAATATTAATGGTAATTATAATAGTAATAATAATAATAATAATAATGAGATAATTTATATATTTATCTGTGATATATATAACCATTAAACACTGAGAAACCTGAAACAGCTATTATTGTTGACAATAATTGTTAGAAAAATATCTCGTTAACCTTTTGATGTCTGACAGTCCCTGACATTACTCGGTAGGGAATTCCAAAGTCGAGGAACAGCCACACTGAAAGAAGATGAATATGAGGATGTTCGGTGGGAGGGCGTCGTTGTTATGTTTCCATGGTTACCAAGTATGTATGCTGTTATGTTTACGTCCCCATCGTGAATGATGGTATGACTTCTTGATTTTACCGTAACGTTTACATTCTTAAGTTAACGCTTACGTTATGTTTAATTTTCATTGTGAATGAGCCTTAAGTCTACATATCCAATGCATTTCCTATTGGCCGAAATTTGCGATGAAAAAGTATAGGCCTAAATCTTACTACAGTCAAGAATTTTTTCCCCAATACTGTGTGCATAATGACCTGTACCATATAAATACTTATTTATTTAAAACTCAAAAATTCTATCTTATGAAACCTTAGACTATATTGGTAGCTCACAAGTAAACATTGTCATGGGGGCAGATAAAAAAGTTACTTTTTTTTTCTCTTCCACCATGTTAATAATGTCAAAACAAGTGCTTACACAAATTTCTCCACTCGAGCGCAATTACGAGAGCCCCCCCCCAGAAAGTAAATTTTCCTGGGGCCGTTTACAGAAAGAAATACAATTTCATGGAAATATTTATTCAAACAGATACAGCGATTGTTGAGCTATTTTCCAACATATTCCCCACCGGAATTGAGACATTTCTCATATCGTGGGATCAAAAGAGAAGTGCAGGCTACTGTGACACTCTAGCTCCGATCCCAGGCGGGAGACTTCTACGACACAGAGATATAAAAAAAGTTGATCCCACAGTATGACAAATGTCTCATTTCTGGTCGAGAATATGTTGAAACATATTAAACAATATCTGTATCTGTTCCAATAAATCTTTCCATGAAAATGTGTTTTCTTTCTGTAAACGGCCCCACGGAAACTTACTTTCTGGAGGGACTCTTGTAATTGCGCTCGAGTGGCAAAAATTTGTGTAAGCACTTGTTTTGACATTATTAACATGGTGGAAGAAAAAAAATTATCTCTCTCCATGAGAATGTTTGCTTATCAGTTGGCCAAGTGCTGGCTTCTCTAATTTATAGTCTCGCTCTGATAGGCAGACCATTGAAATCGTTTTTAACTTCAAATGTTGCGTTGACTCCAATTTATAACGAAACTAACAGAAGCATTGACAATGCTATTTGTTAGAAATGCAGAATTCTAAGTACGTTCTGTCCCCAAATTGCATTACGATTCAAATATGAATATTAGCTTCCCCGGAGTCTAGAATTTTCTTAATCTCAAGAGAAATCCACAGCCCTGAGATCGATACTAATTCGATTTAACTCATTATATTCCTCTAGAGTCCCTGCATACCCTTGGTACCTGATCTTTATTGATGAAGTCCTTGTTTCCATGCGCATAGCCAAAGCAGCTTCTTTGGAGGGCAGAAATTCACTCTATCTACTGTAAGTCTCTGCTTGTTCGAGAGTGGCCTATATGAGCTTATTGGAGCTGTAGATTTTTTTTTATGGATGTACAAACACAGTACTGCATACTTTTTCTGAGATTAAATAATATAAATATTGTGAAAAGTTCGAGGATTGGTTACTGGGGCTTGAACTTGGGTATAAATTATGTTCATTATTATTCAACAATTACGACTCACTACAGTTTCTATCAAAAGAGTAAGGACACCCCTTCAAAATTGATGTTTTACTCCTATCATTATACGAAAACCCCACGCCGAGAATCGAACCTCGGATTGCTTTGTCGGTAAGTGCACGCGCTATCCACATAGCCAAAACGGCATACGTTAGCAATATCATGGACAAAAAATTGTATCCCTTCAGTCTCCTTCAAGTATCAAGAGTGGTAACCACTGGTCGATACTCGATAAACACAGGTCTACACTACTGTTTTCGCTGTAAGAAAAATCCTAATGTAAACACAAGCTCGTTGCTGTCATACCCGTGATTGGCTCCCAGTCGAAACACACGACGCAGGAAAATATAGTCCGTACATGGATAAATATATAATAGGATGCGAAACTGCGGTCAGCACCATCTGGATTTGGGGGTCTGAAATAAGGTGATCAGCGCCCAACGTCGTAGGTGGTGAACATTAGAACTACGTGTTGGGTACATTACCCAGAGTTCTCTATTTATCCGTTCGAGATATTGCTGTACGGGAGAGTCGAGGAGGAGCGAGATGGCGGACTGAAACTTGCTAATAAGTGAACATAAAGTGATACGTGTGTGTATAAGCAGTGTATGTTAAACAGTGATGTTTATGGACGTTGTAAAAATAGTGTTGTTGAATGTATTGTAAAATAATAGTAATATAATAAATTGAACTATCTAAGTAGTTCTTGCAGACTTTTCCATTGTGCTGTACAATAAATACCCAAAAAATACAATCCCAATTATCTAACCTTTTGCTTTATTTTTTGTCTCTGTCTGGTTATATTTTAATCGGGTAGTGTAAAACACATCGTCTCTTTTATCTTCCTGTTGGCTCCGGTAAGAATTTTCAGTGGAATATGCTGTGAGGAATAAAATTGTAAATGTTTTATTTTAAATTGTGTTAGTTTTGAATATCGATGAGGGTGGGAGGGAATACTTTCTGCACAGTTTAACATTTTCATCACCAGGTGCGCTGCTAAATGCATGGAGTAATTACTCTTTTCGCTACTTGGTGCGCTGCTAGATGTAATAACGCCCCTCCCAGGAATAGATGGCAGCAAGATCAATTTCTACAACAGCGCCTCTAGTATGTGTTACGGGAAACTCATTAAGTTTCGCATCCTATTATATATTTATCCATGCTGCCATCTTGTATTATATGAAAATAAAAAATTAAATTCTAGTTGTTAAATACAATGAAACATATAACTTCACTCATATGTAAAACGATATGTAAAAGAAAAGCTACTTTTATATTTTGTTATGTACTATGAACGCGGATGAATACAAACAGTAATACCGAAGTAGTCTGTTCTTGTAACAAGCTGGCGTCACTGTTGTTCACGTAAGCACGTGGTACTGAAGTGTGGCTTCTACATCCTCGGTGTGTGGGGTTATTAAACTTAAGAGTAGAAACCCTCTCAAAAGCGGAGAAAAACAAATTGTCTTAAATGTATATAATAAGTGAAATGAGTTTTAATCACAGTAATTATAAAGTAAATGTTTTCTAAGCAAATGAATGCATAGTAGTGAGGTTAGGTCTACTTGACGAGTAACGAGAAATGTTTAACATGAAACAGAATGTACAACAGTAGGCGGGAACACGTACTGAGAATCTATGACGCCAAACAGCGGCCAATGGAGCCTCACTTCAGTCACGTGCTATTGTTTATATTAGGATTTTTCATACAGCCATCGGAGAGATTAAATACGGGACATGATGCACAACAAACTGAAAAGAGATAGCAACTAATTCGAGAACAAATGAGAGGCAAGACTTCGTCATTAGAAGCAACCAACTAGCTACTTCAGAAATTGTATGCTAACTTTTGAACATTCTGTACAAAGTGTAGCATTGAGTTCATCACTCAGGGGCTTCTTCACTACTTACAGAGGCCTCCACTGTTTATTATATTCAGATTGCGGTGTTCCGCCGAAGCATCCGGGAGGATTCTTCCTCTCTGCCTTAGCAACGCTGATGAAGCGGTTTCGTGATTGTACAACGAAATTTAAGTGTATGCGACGACAAACTCCTCACCCGAGACCTTTTCCTCTTTGATATAAACTTGGCAGTAGGGAAATTCTGAATCTTGAAATTCTCGTGACATGCGACAATTCGCCCACGATGTTCGCATTCCCAGTCGGCTCCATGTAAGTGAATTAAGTTTACCATGTGCATCTGCATGGAATTATTTGTACCTGTGTAGAATTTAAGGGAGACAATCCCGTCTTCATATATATGATGTACAGAATTTAAGTAGGTTTCACATTGTGCCATTTCATGTGAATAATGGAGTATGACAAGGTAGCGATCATTATACATACCGATGAGAACATAATGTGTAGAAAGATGCCATGAATTTATAAGCGTAAATAATAAGTGCTAAGGATTTATGAAATCCAGGGGCGAATGCTAGTCACGAAAGTTAGATTTTCTCTTTTATTCATATGGGAAGATGGGAGGATATAATAATTCATAATTAATAAAAATAATCAGACTCACATAAATAATTTATTTTATAATTATGAAATCATTATGAGTCATGGATCATATTCGCTTATCAGATGTAGAAGTTCGATATAATATAACAAACATGACCAACAAAACAGTTTATTTAGTTTTTTCGACCCTGCCAACCAATGCATATCATTGTATTGAGCTGCATTGAACGAGCGCACCTATTCCCTATGTCTGTCTTCTCTTGAATAGTCTTTCGGGAAAATGGATTTAATAATAAGGTTTCAATAAACACAATTCCGAACTCATTGAAATACTTCAAATTAATGTTTAAGAATTAATAATACATGCAGCAGCTAACACATGCATTCCACTCATACAATTACATTGCACTCGCAAATCACAGCACATTCCCGCTGTCAATAGTGCTCTGTGTAACGTTAAATAGTCGTTGGTGTAGCTCTCGGACCAGAGCTTCAAACAACACATAACAGAAGCATGTGCGCCTAGGACGGACTAAGGAGGAAGGCACTTGCGCGCGCATCATATTCTCGCTATTTCTACGTCTTTCCTGCAGCTCCGAGAAATGAGCAACCGTTGCGATACATGCGGTATGCAACCTGCGGATGGTATTACGCCTATACAATATTCCAAAAATAAAAATAAATTTTAATGTACGTAATCCCATTTTGAGAAATACACATTCTACGAAAATATTGGGCTTGCGCAGCAAGCATAGCATGCCCTGAGAAATCACCCCTGATGAAATCCCTTAGATTGTTTGAAATGTCTCTATTCTTGACATGCAATTAAGTTCACAGGTTTCAGGGCTTGTCCTACCACAGCCTGTCACACACATTATGAAAATAGCCACACTTACTTACTTACTTACAAATAGCTTTTAGAGAACCCACAGGTTCATTGCCGCCCTCACATAAGCCCGCCATTGGTCCCTATCCTGAGCAAAATTAATCCATTCTCTATCATCATATCCCACCTCCCTCAAATCCATTTTAATATTATCTTCCCGTCTACGTCTCGGCCTCCCCAAAGGTCTTTTTCTCTCCGACATTCCAACTAACACTCTATATGCATTTCTGGATTCGCCCATACGTGCTACATGCCCTGCCCACTGGATTTAATGTTCCTAATTATGTCAGGTGAAGAATACAATGCGTGCAGTTCTGTGTTGTGTAACTTTCTCCATTCTCCTGTAACTTCATCCCTCTTAGCTCCAAATATTTTCCTAAGCACCTTATTCTCGAACACCCTTAACCTCTGTTCTTCTCTCAATGTGAGAGTCCAAGTTTCACAACCATACAGAACAACCGGTAATATAACTGTTTTATAAATTCTAACTTTCACTTTTTTGAGAGCAGACTAGATGACAAAAGCTTCTCAACCGAATAATAACAGGTATTTCCCATATTTATTCTGCGTTTAATTTCCTCCCGAGTGTAATTTATATTTGTTACTGTTGCTCCAAGATATTTAAATTTTTCCACCTCATAATAGGCTTACATACTTTGTATAATCATTATTAAGTGCATTTTCTTAAAAAATCCCATAATACATCTAGTTACACTGTTGAATGCTCTTTAGATATCTTTAAAAGCTATGTGGGCCTCTATATTATGAGCCTCTTCTTTTTTCGTTCATTTGTTTATTATGATTGATTGATTCATTCATAGTGTTCTGCACAAGAGCAGGTATTTCACTGCAAACCCAGCATTCTTCAGTCTTTCCTATTTTCTGCATTCCTCTTTGTTTTCTCTTATGATCCATATATGAAGAGTCCACTGCAAGAATGATGGATATCATTTGGAATACATTTTGCAGGAGAAGCAATTGAAAGTTTGAAATGCTTAGCGCTCAAAGCTTAACTGTGATTTTCCGATCATTACTGGACAATGACTATCAGTGTTAATGCCATATAACTCTCTATGTACATTCTATATGTCTTAAGCTATGCATTGACTGTCTTGGTTCATATTCGACAAGAAAGTGACATCCATCATTCTTGCAGTGGACTCTTCATATCTTAATATCGTCTATCATGTGATTATCTTCTGCCCCGAACTCTTCTCCCTTTCACCATTCCTTCCAGTGCATCCTTCAGAAGACAGTTTCTTCTCATCCATTGACCTAACCAATTCCTTTTTCTCTTCCTGATCAGTTTCAGCATTATTCTTTCTTCACCTACTCTTTCCAACACAGCTTCGTTTCTTATTCTGTCTGTCCACTTCACACGCTTCATTCTTCTCCATATTCACATTTTAAATGCTTCTAGTCGCTTCTCTTCACTTCGTCGTAATGTCTATGTTTCTTCCTAATACAATGCTACACTCCACACAAAGCACCAGTCTCTTCCTTAGTTCTTTCATCAGAGGTCCGCAGAAGATGCTCCTTTTTCTATTAAAAACTTCATATGTCATTGCTATTCTCAGCAGCAGCAGCTCATAGTACAGTACACACACACACACACACACACACACACACACACACACACACACACACATATTTATTTATTTATTTATTTAACCTGTTAGAGATAAGGTCATCAGGCTTTCTCTTTCCCTCTACCAGGGGATTACAACTACAATATATTATGAATACAATTACAATTATAATTATATGTTAATGCTTCCAGTGGCCCGGGTTCGATTCCCAGTCGGAGCAAGTTACCTGGATGATGTTTTTCCGGGGTTTTCCCTCAACCCAATATGAGTAAATGCTGGGTAACTTTCGGTGCTGGACCCCGGACTCATTTCACCGGCATCATCACCTTCATCTCATTCAGTCGCTAAATAACCAAAGATGTTTATAAAGCGTCGTAAAATAACCTACTAAAATGTAAAAAAAAAAATGTTATTGTTTATAGTACACCCCAAGTATTTAAAGCTGTCCACTTGCTCTACTGCCTCCTTTAGATTTCGCAAGTTTACCTTCTTTACTTTTCTTCCTATGAACATGGTTTCCGTCTTGTTTGCATTTATCTTCATCCTATATTGCTGACAGCTGTCTTTTAGCTCCAGTAGCATATGCCTTAGTATCATCTCTTCTTTATTATGATATAGGCTACCTATATATTACCGGTGAATATTTTATCGATACAAGAAGATCTACCTGGTCATAGTCAATTTTGTTTTTGGAATATCTGATATTGTTTTGTAGTCTTATATCCATTATTTTGGCGTAAATTTTATATCTCACATTTTAGTCTATCTCCAATCGCAGCTCGAGTTTCTCTCCTTCATAGCTACGTGTGTGTATAATTATGCGTTATTATTGTTTTAATAATGAAAATAATATTGTCTGTTATTTTAGGGGTCGGTATTTGCAGACTTAAGATGTAAATCTCGGATTAAAGCTTGCAAAAATGTTCGCTCATTGTATACTGCGTGTTTACATGTTAGAAATATAGCCCCGAGTGTAATGTCGCCCTCATTGTAGAGCCAGGATAAGTCGCCCCGGGGCTCTTCATGCTCATATAGCGACAGAACAAAAATTCTCAATATTTGCAAAGGCTTGATGACAGTCGAGGCGAAATTACAATGCTTATGACTTGGACACGCTCACTAGGAACATTTGTGGATGAGTGGTCTGTAAATAGGCCAGATAATGAGGCGTAATAGCGTCGAGTATAATTATCCTGCCAGGACTCGTGTTCTGCCACACCCCTGCACACTGGTCTCCCCCTGATAAGAGCTGCTTTCGTTTTCAGATATTCTTATATTTCCGGAGTACGCTAAATCAGCCTTATGAAATGGAGACAATTCTTTTAAAATCTACTCACAAATGCGTCTACATCTATTGTAATCATATTGTCTGTATGTTGGGAAGACAATTCATCCTTTTCACTTAATATAAAATATATCTTTTTATTTTAGTAGGTTATTTTACGACGCTTTATCAATGATAATTATTTAGCGTCTGAATGAGATGAAGGTGATAATGCCGGTGAAATGAGTCCGGGATCCAGCACCGAAAGTTACCCAGCATTTGCTCATATTGGGTTGAGGGAAAACCCAGGAAAAAACCTCAACCAGGTAACTTATTCCGACCGGGAATCGAACCCGGACCACTTGGTTTCGCGGCCAGACGCGCTAACCTTTACTCCACAGCTGTGGACTATAAAATATATCATCATCATCACCACCACCATCACCACCACCATCATCATCATCATCATCATCATATGAATATATAGAATTTGATAACTCAAAAACAATTAATATGACAATCATAATGACAGTAAATGTTAAAGAACATGAACAAAAATTTAAGAAAAATTACCTAAAATACGAGTATTTTTAAGGAAAAAGAGCACTGTTGCAATGTTCAATTATATTTTACATAATGACATTTATTAAATATTTTCTCTTTGATAAAAATGTATCCCGTGTCATTTGCTGATTACTTTCTAAAGAAATCAGATAAATATTAACTTAAGAATTATTATAACAATTTTTTCCCCTTTGGTACGAACGAGAGGCCCGAAATCTAGCACTGGAGCTTCTAATAGGCCTATTTTACCTTGCCGTTCCTATTCTGCGAATGATTTTTTTAAGTTCGACCGGTTGCGCTTTTGTACAGTGAGGCCACAAAGTCCCGTTACCCCTTATGTAAATTTACGTTAGCTTGTTTCAGATCGCACGAACTAAGCGATGGCTGATACGTCTAATTGTACCATTGATGCTGTGACACGTGCTTTCACTCATTTTACGCCAGCAATGCTCCTAAAAATGTCGCACAGAACTTGAAGGCGTATTATCCTTTGCCTACTGATATTTAATAGTCAGTATCACAGAAAATATATTAAAATCATTGTAAGTTCTAAATAAAAACTACTTTAAAATTGCCTTTCATTTTGTTTGTTTATAATAGGGGTAACGGAACTTTGTGGCCTCACTGTACATAGGTCTATCATAATTCAGTTGCGTGGAGCCAATTGTCAATACAGTCTGTATTTCTTAAGGTTCCATTGGAATCCCTCTAGAATGCCCTTCCGCCCCGCCTCCAAAAAGCGTACTACTGATTTGGGTGGATACTATCGAAATTATCGTAATGAATATTGACTTGGAGAGTGACGGTGATATGATAGAGGGAAAGGGGAGAACTCCGAGAAAAAAAATCGACAGGTGCATATTCCGCATATCTTTAAGTAGAACTATATGCGAGTACGATCACCTGTCGACAGGTACACAGCTTTACCATGTTGCATATTTTTACGTAGAACTATGTGTGTGGATGGTGCAAGAAATGGTGCAAGAAATGAAAAAACAAGGAGACTAATGCAAGCGTAACAAGGATAACGGGAAGAACAAAGCGAAGACAAGAACAAGAGAAAGTCGAGGAAAAGAAGGGAATGCAAAAGAACAAGGAAGGGGAATACAAGGAGTACAAAACAAAGGAGAACAAGGAGATTACAAGGAGAACAAGGGAATACGAGGATAATAGAAGAAAAACAAAGAGAGAAAGGGAAGACAAGGAAAACAACAAAAGAACAAGGGGAATACAAGCAAGGGAGAACAAAGAGAAGACAAGGAGAACAAGATAACAATGAAGACAAATAGAACAAGGGGAATAAGCAAGAACAAAGGGGAATACAAAGATAACAAGAACAAGGAGAACAAGTCGAGGAAAAGAAGACAAGGAGAACAATGCATAATAGGGAAGACAAGGGGAAGACAAATAGAACAAGGGGAATACAAGGAGTACAAGCGGAAGACGGGGAAGTCAGGGGGAATACAAAGAGAACAAGGAGATTACAAGGAGAACAAGGGGAATACGAGGATAATAGAAGAAAGGCAAAGAGAAAAAGGGGAAGACAAGGAAAACAATTAGAAGACAAATAGAACAAGGGGAATACAAGGAGTACAAGCGGAAGACTGGGAAGACAGGGGGAATACAAAGATAACAAGGAGATTACAAGGAGAACAAGGGGAATACAAGGACAATAGAAGAAAGGAAGACAAAGAGAGTAATGGGAAGACAAGGAGAACAATGGGAATACAAAGAGAACAAGGGGAATACAAGGAGTACAAGCGGAAGACTGTGAAGACAAAGGGAATACAAAGTGAACAAGGAGATTACAAGGAGAACAAGGAGAATACAAGGATAATAGAAGAAAGGAAGACAAAGAGAGTAATGGGAAGACAAGGAGAACAATGGGAATACAAAAGAGAACAAGGGAATACAAGGAGAACAAGGGGAATACAATAATAGCAAAGGAAGACAAGGAAAACAATTAGAAGACAAATAGAACAAGGGGAATACAAAGAGAACAAGGAGATTACAAGG
The DNA here is from genome assembly GCA_025594305.2 of Periplaneta americana. Taxonomy (NCBI): domain Eukaryota; kingdom Metazoa; phylum Arthropoda; class Insecta; order Blattodea; family Blattidae; genus Periplaneta; species Periplaneta americana. The sequence continues at coordinate 86,752,113 of JAJSOF020000031.1, read as the reverse complement.
AGAACAAGGGGAATACAAGGATAATAGAAGAAAGGAAGACAAAGAGAGTAATGGGAAGACAAGGAGAACAATGGGAATACAAAGAGAACAAGGGGAATACAAGGAGTACAAGCGGAAGACTGGGAAGACAGGGGGAATACAAAGAGAACAAGGAGATTACAAGGAGAACAAGGGGAATACAAGGATAATAGAAGAAAGGAAGCAAAGAGAGAAAGGGAAGACAAGGAAAACAATGGGAATAAAGAGAACAAAGAGAACAAGGGAATACAAAGAGAACAAGGAGATACAAGGAGAACAAGGGAAGACAAAGAAAGAGAATACAAAGAGGGAAGACAAGGAGAACAATGGGAATACAAAGAGAACAAGTGGTACATAAGACTGGGAAGACAAAAGTACAAAGAGAACAAGACAAGGAAACAAGGGGAAAATAGGATAAAGAGAACAAGGAAAACAATTACAAAGGAACAAGAACAAGGGAGAATAAGACAAGGATAATAGAATGGAATAAAGGAAGACAAAGAGAGAATACAAAGAAACACAAGGAAAACAATGGGAATACAAAGAGAACAAGAAAACAATGGAATACAAAGAGAACAAGAGGAAGACTAGGAGAGAAGACTAGGAAGACAGGGGGAATACAAAGAGAACAAGGAGAACAAGGGTAATACAAGAATAATAGAAGAAAGAAAGACATTTTAATGCCATCGCGCCATTTTAATGCTGTTGGAGAGTCCTTCGTGTTTAAAATTTTAAAATTTTGTAAAATTGCAATTGTTGCAGTGTGAACATATGGGTCTAAAATGTATACAAAAGATAGGAACAAATTGTGATGAAGTCAATTTTATGTAATATGCTCTTAACTAAATGTTTTCAGCGTTTTTTTTTTCGGCTTCTTCGTAACAAATGTGAAGTAAAGCGAAGTGGAAGCCCTGTACGGTACGTCCCGCAATGTCTGGAGTATCGCAGGGATTAGTGTTGGACGTGTAACACATTAATGACACCCTTACAGTTAACAACTCACATTTCAGCCTGCATACTGTCGATACGCCGATTATGGCCAATACAGAAATATAAATCGAGCCATTCATAACCTTCAAAAGCACGCGTCACAACTTGAAGACCTACTGGTCATATAAAAATCAATATAGACGAGAGAGTTGCTGTAGAGTTTCCAAAATTATAGCCTAGTCGGTACAATGTAACGTGAGGTACTAAGCAGCAACTTCCACATTTTCCCCCCATTACTTGATCACCTGCTTAAATTTAGTGATTTTATAGGTGTTAGGTTTACTTTCTTTACTACCGCCTCCTCGAATACACGCATGTTACAGATATCACGATAGTTAGTCATTTTGTAACTGCTAGGTTGGCACAATTTTTTATATTATTCAGGCAAGGCAAGCTACTCAACAACAAAATCATCAATTTTATTCAGATTACATTTTTTTTTCGTTGTTGGTAACTTTAAGCATCTATTAGATGCTTTATGGTTATGCTAACAGATTGAGTTAGTTGTCAACAATGTGACGCTGAAACGTATGTTCAGGTTACTGCCCAGCGAAAATCCTGATGTATTTTATATTTTGATGATTGGTTAATTAATATTAACCCGGCACACTCACAATCACACTCACACAAATTTCCAGACTCTAGACTCCCAGGTAATTTTTCTTCTTCAAGAAAAATTCACTGGAGCCGATTTCGGGAATCGAACCCGGGACCTCCGGATCTGCAAGCCAGCATGCTGACCAACAGACCACGGAGGCAGTCTAGATTACATTTTGTATGTATATTTTATATGTGTAGCAAAAACAATGAAAAATTAATAATAATAATAATAATAATAATAATAATAATAATAATAATAATAATAATGAAAGTAATATGTTGTAGCATTAGTAAGAATAATAATTTTTTAAACCACGCATATTTATTTAATCATATTACTGCTTTATGTTCAAGATTGGCAGTACTGAAGTGCCAGCCATCTCTCATTCCTGGTACCTCACCATATATTGTTCAGTAATGCAAAAATACCTACGTAGCTCAGGAATATAGATTGTGCTCGTGATCCGAGACTGCCTCTAGTATGGGTTCGAGTCCCGCTTGAACTGATTACTTGGAGAATCCTCGAAATATTAATTGTAAAACAAGAAGAGATGTTTCCGATAATAATAAGAGAATATTATTTGTGTATTTCCTTTTAAAATCTTAACAAAAAGTCCAGAAATAAATATTAACAATCATTAATTCCATCTTAATTAAAAATAAAGGAATACTTTAATACAAATTTCAATAACATTTAAATAACATAATAAAATCAAATCCTGCCAAACTTTCAGAACGGCCCCGAGGTTCACTCAGCCTCCTATAAAATTGAGTACAAAAAAGGCGGTCAGAGCGTGGTGCCGACCACACAACCTCATTCTAGTGCCGAGGTCATGGAAAGCATGGGGCTCTACCTCCATGTCCCCCAAGTGCCTTTATGGCATGTTACGGGGATACCTTTACCTTTTTTACCTTTTTAATAAAATCAAATCCAATCAAAGTACAATTTTAACAAGCTTAAATTGGTAAACCTATGCGAACGTTTCTCAGCCAATGAACGAGCTCATTGACGCTAGATTAGCCAATGAGAATCGCATTATACTGATGGTTAGGAGCAAGCATGCTGCTCATAATTAAGAAGTGATAGTTTTTTTCCTCCTACGTTCATTTGTTTTATTTGTATCGTCTCTGCTTCAATGTATCAGCAATCAAACGATTATGTCAGACTCGCAGTGCCAACATGCAACAATAATTAATTACAATAATTCGCACATTTAATTATTACAAGTAAAAATGGACCACCTCTCTTACGCAGAGAGACCGAGTTCGATTCCCGGTCGGGTTGAAATTCCTGGTTGAGCTTTTCCTCAACCTTAAGGCCAATGCCTGGAAATTCGGGCCACAACATCCGTGAATATCACCGTCCTCATTTATCATCGAAATCATATTCATAACAAATCAGTAATACATATACATTCGCCATCTAGTTCACAACAACAGAACCAACCAGTCTCAACAATAGTACACAGGCCTTCGGATTTCACACAGAAGATTAACTCGCGATATGACCAGAGATGTTAAAGCGAGTATAACCCTAGATCATATTATATGTAACAGATAGGTCATCGCTATGTTAAAATAGACAGCACTTTGAAGAGAACAACCGCCGGGATCGCCACCAGTCTGCCGTAAACGAACACGAGATGGCAGTACAGTCGCTAATGCAATTCAGATGGGAATTATGACGTGACTTCTTATGTAACAACTAGATGGCAGCGTAGTAAACTTGACAAAAGTTGTTAACGTCAAAGCCCATAAGGCCGACCTATCTGGGGCATAGACGACCTAGGGTATAACTAACAGCGAGGGGAAGAAAAAGTAAAAATGTTTACAGCAAAATAAAAATCATGTTCAAAATTATGGATAAGCAAAGATAAAAGAGCCCAAAAGAATGTGTTGTTATAACCTCAAATGTTCAGTTATGTTTACTCCAAGAAGCCTTTTATTCCTTCGATTCGACAATTTTATGTCGGGATGAGACCAAAAAGGAATGGGCCACGGACCTTTTCCCTTCCCCCACACTTTCTCTTCTACTATCACAAAGAACTTGCTAATTTCTTAGATAATCCTGTAATATGAAAATAGGGGAAAATAAATACACTGTAAGTTCTCAGGGCTAACGACTTCGAAGCTGGGTACCAGGTTCTAATGAAGTGTACTGGTAGCAATTTAAAATATGGGGGCATGAGATAGTTACTCTGCCTGCCATAATAAATTCACTTCAATTAAATTCCCCAATGGGGAAAGAAAAAAAAATTCGACAATTTTTCTAGATTTTATTATAACCTCGAATGTTTAGTTGTTAAGAATTACAGTTGTTCACATTATTGTCTTGCTGAATACAATTCGTGATAATAGTTATCCTCAAGTAATTTAATTTCGCTTTTTAATCTCATGTTTCTTGTCATTAGATAAGAAATTATTTCCCGATCTCCGGCCTCGAAATAATTGTCATGACAGCAAACATTCGTTAAGCTCTATTAAATTACCGAAAAGCTAACAACATTCGTATTATACAAGATAGTTATTTTAAAACAAAAAAAGAACAAAAAATTATAAAAATATATTACAGAACTTGTTCCCCTTAATATTAACCGCTTATTTTCTTAGCATCACAAAATTGTAAGAAACTTAACGTGTGACACACGCTATGACCAACAATCCCTGCCAGCTGAATGTCCAGTTGGCTCATCGGCTTTATACGTCGGGTACAAATTGCGGCTAGTGCAAGTGGAATTCGAGGTGACAAAGACGGCGTTGGAGCGGCATTGTCGCATTCATTACCAACATTCCACAGTTCCTGTATTCATTACCGTTCCTTATATGGAACAGCAATACTAACGCTGTGATATGCTCTAGGATCTAATTGTCAGGTGCAACATTGCCCACTGATGAGAGGTATTCATGGCTTTGACCATTGTACCTGGGGTAATTAATGTCATCTTCGTCGCCGTCATCCTCTTCCTTCTCCTCCTCCTACTCCTCCTCCTCATCATCATCCATTACCATCATCATGATCTTAGGGTTAACAACTCTCCCGTAATGATTTCTCGGAAGAAACAGTTTTGCTTTCCCTTATACGAAGTATAGGGGAAAGTAATTATTGTGATGTTGAAAAATTATAATTTCGATATTTTTGTAATAATGTACGTTTTAAGGATTAATGCAACCGAAAAAAAGTTTTCGGGCGTGGCGTTTCTCTGCATGTAAAGCGATTTCTATTAAACTATTGGACGGATTTTGTTCATATTTAGTACCTACTGTACGAATCAATTTATCAGGAAATGATGTTCGTGATATATAATGATTTTAGTAATAGTCTGTGTACAGCGTTTTATATTGGAGGGATTTTTGTTCATATTCAGTATCTACGAATCAATTTATCAGGGAATGATGTACATGAAATATAATAAGTTTAATACTAGTCTGTGTACAGCGATTTCTACTAAACTATTGGACGGATTTTGTTCATATTCAGTATCTACGAATCAATTTATCAGGGAATGATGTACAAGAAATATAATAACTTTAGTATTAGTCTGTGTACAGCGATTTCTACTAAACTATTGGATGGATTTTGTTCATATTCAGTATCTACGAATCAATTTATCAGGGAATGATGCACATGAAATATAATAAGTTTAATACTAGTCTGTGTACATCGATTTCTACTAAACTATTGGACGGATTTTGTTCATATTCAGTATCTACGAATCAATTTGTCAGGGAATGATTTACATGACATAGGCTATAATAATTTTAGTACTAGTCCGCCTGTGTACAGCGATTTATACTGAACTATTGAACGGATTTTGTTCATATTCAGTGTCTACTAGTCAATATATCAGGGAATGATATACGTAAAATATAATAATTTTAGTACTTGCCTGTCTGTGTGCAGCGATTTCTACTAAACTCTTGGACGGATTTTGTTCGTATTCAGTATCTACGAGTCAATTGATCAGGGAATGATGTACAGCTGTCAAAAGAAAAAGTGGCCGCTCTCCTGTATCAAAGTTCCCTTCGGGTATCTTCGCTACAATTCGGAGACAGGCGATGTTACATGTTGTTGGACCACGTTGCCTGATATCTACAGTTATAATTGAAGTGTACTGTGTGTTATTCGATAGCATAATGGTAGCATTCAGGCGTCTTATTCATGAGGTCCTGCGTTCGACTACAACCTCGTGCTTTTTATGTCCTTTTTTGTTCTGTTTTTGAGAGAGACAAACTAGACATAATGGCTCCTTTTTCTTTTATGATTATTTTAGTAATTAACATCAGGTTCATTAATATATTATGCCATGACTTTATCATTATCAATATGATATTGTGGCTGCAAATGGAAAGAAAAAGATTTTATTCTCAATAAAATATCTTTCGTGGCATAAACATAACAAATTTACTGGCGTCGGCCTTAAAATATTCAAACAATTAAGCGTTCAAAAACAAAACAAAAGCCACAATTCAATATTTAGTCTATCTTCCTCTTATCTCGATCATCTTGCAGTCGAGTGGGCATGGAATTGACTAGTCTTTGCAAATAGCGACTGTTCTTAGACACGATATTCCAGGCATTCTGAACATACACACATAAATGTTCTGTCCATGGGCAGGTCTTTAACTGCAAACCCAGCAATCTCCAATCTTTCCTATTTTCTGCCTTCCTCTTAGTCTCCGCATATGATCCACATATCCTAATGTCGTCCATTATTCTTTTCAACCAGAGACCCAACCAATTCCTTTTTCTCTTTCTAATCAGTTTCAGCATCATTCTTTCTTCACTCACTTTTTCAAACACAATTTTATTTCTTATTCTGCCTGTCCACTTTACACGCACCGTTCTTCTCCACATCCACATTTCAAATGCTTCAATTCGTTTCTCTTCATTTCGTCGTAATGTCCATGTTCCTTCCCATACAATGCCACACTCCACACAAAGCACTTCACTAGTCTCTTCCTTAGTTCTTTTTCCAGAGGTCCGCAGAAGATCCTTCTTCTTCTATTAAAAGCTTCCTTTGTTCATGTTTGCAGTTTTCTTAGGAAGGATAGGCCTAAATGCGGTAACATCCCGTTGCTTTCCGCACACCACAATCTCTTTCGCATTTTATTAAATTGCAAGGGCCCAAGCGTGGAGATGAGCAGAGTGGATTTGACTAATTGGGCCCTCCGGACTTCACCGAAAGTCACGGCAAGGGTTAAATATTAATTCTATCAGGATGTTTGACCCGGTCAGAGACCGGGAAATCTCAATTAGCCTTTGCCCCCGCATCCTGGACTAGCTTCTACGAATCATCAGAAGATCTTAGAGTGTGATTGGGCCAATTTTTCCAAAAATGTTTCCACACTTTTGCTCTCGTAGCTCAGCGGACGAACGTCGGAATTTAGATGTCAACGTCTCAGGTTCAATTCCTCGTTACTCCTTTTCATTTTATTGTGGTTCAATTGTATGTAATAATACAAAAGAAAAACTAATACCAGTATTATGCAACTGGATTTTCCAAACCTAATGTTAAATTTGTTATTTATATCGCTAAAGAACGATTACAATATAAATAACTTGAATATTATTTATACAGTCTCACTAAAGAACGATAACAGAATATAAATGATAAATATCGGTTTGTTTAATTAATATATTGCGAAAGAACAATAACAATATAAATAACTTGAATATTGTTTTATAATTCTAATGAAGGAAAACAGAATATAAATGATAACTTGAATATTATTTAAATCGCTAAAGAACGATAACAATATAAAAACGTGAATATTATTCATATCGGAATTTCACAGATTTATTACAGATGTATTTAAGGAATTGTAGAAGAATAGTAATTAGTAACAGTGTCCTATTTATTCTTCTTGGAGCCAAATTTGTAACTTTTAAAAGTGTGGTTACTATGTTGAAGTGTATGTGTTGTAACGGATGCTTGATTTGTTATGTATGTGAGTCAGTTATGTGATGCTTGATGTCGTCGTAATGTCGTAATTATGGTTTGATTGTGTTTGTGTGACTATTGTGTATTAATTTATGATGTATGGTACGGAAAGCTGCATATTTGTGTTATATAAGTGTTACGTATGTGTGTTGTTACTGTTTTTGTATGTTTCAAATTGATACCTGATATTTGTTTTGCAATCGCAATGCCTAATTTACGGATTGCTTATGTTTTGTTTACATCGCGTAAGCTAATTTAATGTTCTTTTCCATTTCTCTTTATGCTTATCTTTTTGTGTATAAAACTATAGCCCTAACATACATATGTAAAATAGGGCTAACCCCATTGGAGGTACAATAATAATTATTATTCATATCGTTATAATACGATAACAGAATACAAATGATGACCTGAATTTTGTTCATATCTCTAAAGAACGATAACAAAATATAAATAACGTGATATCCATAAAGAACGATAACTGGATATAAATGATAATTTGAATATCATTTACATCGCTAAAGAAAGATTAAAAATAAAATGAAAACTTGAAGAAGGCCCGAACCCACGACCTTTGAATCATTAAACAAGCACTCTACCACTGGTCCACGAGGCGTAGATATGGAACACTTTCATAGTTCCGGAACTGCTTGTACAAGCACATGCATCGTGTAACATCGCCGCGACCCGAAGTGGACTTTGAAAATATTCGCTGTTCACGAGTGCGGCCACTTTTTTTTTTGACAGCTGTACATGAAATATAATAATTTTAGTACTCGTCTGTGTACAGCGATTTCTACTAAACTCTTGAACGGATTTTGTTCATATTCAGTATCTACGAGTCAATTTATCAGGAAATGATGTACATGAAATATAATAATTTTAGTACTCGTCTGTCTGTGTACAGCGATTTCTACTGAAGTATTGAACAGATCTTATTCATATTGTAAGAATCAATTTATCCAGGAATTATGTACGCAAAACCTGTCAATTTTAGTAAAAAATTAATAATTACTTATTTTAATTCAGAAACACAAAATTGCTGTGAACTCCAATATATGAACTTTTTTTATCTTATGTTGTATAAAATGACAAAATGAATGAAATGAGCAATACAGTAGGCCTAATTATGAAATGCAGAATTATTTCTACTTTTCTTTTCGAATTTTTTAAAACTCCCGTATATTTTAAGCGTACACTGCTCTGAAATTCATGATTGATTCTCTCCACTCACTTAAACATATCACTAGTTACGTGAAATATCACTGTAGTACCGGGAAACAGCAAGAATGTTATCTGCAAGATCTGGCGATCTGTTTGTCAGACTACTGAAGTACCGGTTCCTTAGTATTACTCATTTTTGATATTGATATAGCCGTATCAATGGCTCCAAGTATCCAAGAGGATTGCGAAAGTCTGTATCTGGATGTAGACCAAGACGCTTGACGAAATTTAGCTCACTTTCTCCCACCGTTTGTCTTGAGTTATCTGAGATACAAGTTTTCACATAATGGTGGAATAGAATTATCGGAGAAGATAATTATTTCAATCATTTCTAGGGATGTTGAGTATTAAATTTACGATTAGCAATATTCAAAAGCCACAGTAGGCATACTTGAATAATAAAACTGTTATGTAAGCTAGTACAAAATTTAACTGTTAATTCATAATTCTTCTTTAATACGCAAGAGATTCCTGTTCAGTGATTCGTTTCAAAATTTCTGTTCCGAAGGCGTCAGCAAAGTCGTCGCAGTTCCTTTCTCTGTGCAAGCTCTTAATATTGATGCAATGCTGTAGCTTCAACAAATGGAATCGGAAAATAAAATTTAAGCGAAGATTTTATAGAGTTGAGGCTATTTTCGTTTGCTGTTCTCAAAGTATACAGCTTCAGGCTATCTGAGAATGGTTAATCTTTAAGTTACCTACGAGGAATATATGATATCTGAAGTTGCCCCCACGCACTATATGTAATTGACAATTCAATTTAAGTCTTAAGTTCGTATAGGCTACAGATATTGACAAAAGAGTTTTGTATTTCTTTGGAAAGTAATTTCATTCACAAAGCGCATAATGTAAGTTTATTAAATACCGAAGATTGTTGCTTTCCAACGATTTAAAATAAATTCAGTTTTGTTTTGTCCTTCCCAGTTATTCTTATGCTTACAGTATGGAAGTGAAATAACTTAGTTACTTACAAATGGCTTTTAAGGAACCCGAAGATTCATTGCCGCCCTCACATAAGCTCGCCATCGGTCCTTATCCTGTGCAAGATTAATCCAGTCTCTATCATCATATTCCACCTCCCTCAAATCCATTTTAATATTATCTCCCCATCTACGTCTCGGCCTCCCTAAAGGTCTTTTTCCCTCCGGTCTCCCAACTAACACTCTATATGCATTTCTGGATTCGCCCATACGTGCTACATGCCCTGCCCATCTCAAACGTCTGGATTTAATGTTCCTAATTATGTCAGGTGAAGAATACAATGCGTGCAGTTCTGCGTTGTGTAACTTTCTCCATTCTCCTGTGACTTCATTCCGCTTAGCCCCAAATATTTTCCTAAGAACCTTATTCTCAAACACCCTTAACCTATGTTCCTCTCTCAGAGTGAGAGTCCAAGTTTCACAACCATACAGAACAACCGGTAATATAACTGTTTGATAAATTCTAACTTTCAGATTTTTGGACAGCAGACTAGATGATAAAAGCTTCTCACCCGAATAATAACAGGCATTTCGCATATTTATTCTGCGTTTAATTTCCTCCCGAGTATCATTTATATTTGTTACTGTTGCTCCAAGATATTTGAATTTTTACACCCCTTCGAAGGATGAATCTCCAATTTTTATATTTCCATTTCGTACAATATTCTGGTCACGAGACATAATAATATACTTTGTCTTTTCGGGATTTACTTCCAAACCGATCGCTTTACTTGCTTCAAGTAAAATTTCCGTGCTTTCCCTAATCGTTTGTGGATTTTTTCCTAACATATTCACGTCATCCGCATAGACAAGAAGCTGATGTAACCCGTTCAATTCCAAACCCTGCCTGTTATCCTGAACTTTCCTAATGGCATATTCTATAGCGAGGTTAAAAAGTAAAGGTGATAGTGCATCTCCCTGCTTTAGCCCGCAGTGAATTGGAAAAGCATCAGATAGAAACTGACCTACATATACGGAAGTGAAATACTGATCAGAAATAAGATCTGTGAATTTTAAACGCTGCAATAATGTAAATAATGTAAAAGAATTTCTATCCGGTGGTCTAATAGATAGCACACAGCCAAAGCTCCAATATATGAACGCTTAAATTTGAGGAAACTGCCAAGATATATCAGCGGTAGTACAGAGTGGGGGTTATATAACTGTGCAGATTGAAGGGGGCAATAAAAATATTAAAAAATATATTAAAGTAAATAAAAACGTATTGTGCGTTTTCAATATGTACATGGTTTATTAGAAAACTACGGTGAAGATCTGTGTAGTTTGACAATAGCACATCGCAGGCTCATCTACGAATATAGACATGAACTCAGGTCTGAAGAACAGCATTCCGTCCCTTAGTCACTGCAGCAGGATTACGAGACTTCCTAATGGCAGGAAATAACGATTCAAGTTAATCTTTTTATTTAATTTGCGTGAAAACCGTCCATTTTATTTAAATCTACAAAGGCATAAATCATTGCTTATCACTTTTCAGCTTTTCTAATGACAAGAGTAAAAATCAGAATCGTTCGGATGGTACTTATCGAGTAAAACAGAGTTAATATTTAGGGGAAAATTATTTTTTTCTATGAGAAGTATTCATGTTAGATTAATTTGGTATTAATTTTGAAGTACTCTCTCCAAGGGAAAAGCTTTTAAAACCTGCATATTTATATTATTTTCACTCTGATATATAGTTACGGTTGTCAACTTTTTTAATGAAAAATACGGGAGACTACGGAATCGACAAAATTTCACACAGAAAGCTGACAAATTATGATTTCAGATACTTAAAAATATATACAGGTTGTAAGAGGTTTAAGTCCCGTCCTTTTCACAGTCGTCGGGGACGGTCTACAGGATCAAAAAATGTCCATACAACATAGGGTCAAAACTTGATAGTTTTCCCAGAAAAAAAAAATATTTATTTACTTATTTTATCCGCGTTATACTGCTTATATCGTTAGTGAAATTACGAAAACAGTTACATCAGTAAGTATATCTAGCAAAGAGTTAATATCAGTTTAAATAAATGTTTGTGTGTTCTATTACGTTTTCGTGAAATTAAATAAAAATGCAATGCTTAAATTTGTTAATATTCTGGCGTGAGAGACGTGGCAACATGTTCAGAAGGATTCATGCAGCTGATTACTCTGCACAGACGTTCAGATCAGCTGAGTTCAAGCTCCCTGTCCATAGGTCCGAGCGGATGGCAGTTCCCAGTACAGGTATTCGATAAACAACTTATAATCCATTCACAGTTTAGGAATATCATATGTTATTAATATACGGAGAAAATCGTCGTAATTCAAATGCGGCAAGAAGCATGTACCATCAACGTTTCCCGCAAAGAAGGTTACTTAATCGGCGAACTTTTGTAGCAGTTTCGCAACGATTATTAGAAACTGGGAGTCTCTTACCCCGTTCCGAAAATCACACAACCAGAAATTTCTTTAAAAATGATACTGCTTTACTGAAGCGGGAGGGATTAAAATTTTGCATTAGAAGAAAGTTCGTGTGATTTTGTGCAGTAAAGCATTATTGTTTTCTTTTAGACGTACAATAAAATATGGAGCAATATTGTTAAATAAAATGTAAATTTACCATAATGTTCTATTAATGAGATTGAAATTTTATATTTGCTGCTCGTTTTATGTAGACAACGGTTGTTCTGGTCCACCTCTGCATTATAACAGAGCATCTGTTTTGTATCGGTATGTCTGTAGTCGCTTGAGCTGTACTGTGTACTTGTAAACCCTCTCCTCCCCGTTCAACAACGTTGTCAAACATTGTAAACTTTAAAAACTGTAAGGACATTTTTCTTCCTTATGACATGAATAATCATCAGTTAAAATAATGGCACTTATACCCCTTACACTCTAAATTGAGAACATTTTGAGGTAGATTTTGACCGCGTAGGTGTGTTTAATCATTTTTATCAAACTGTAAAAATTCCCTACACGAGTAATTGAAAGTGTTTAGGATTATTTATAGTTTATTTCATTATATGTGTCACACTCTTCTTACGAACATTTCTGTCCACTTAGGCCTGCTGTTCATGAGAGAATACACTCTCTCCAAGAATATTACTACCTGGTACGTTTAGAACAAAACTGGCATTTTTTTTTCTTTCAAATTCTTAACATTAACATTGTTTGACTTTAAACTGGTCAGCACTGAAATCAATTTCTGTCAAGCATTACCTCCTACAGAGACTGCACATTTAATACAACTCTGGAAGAACAAAAATTCACGCTATAAGTTCTTTTCATTTACGACAAATTAAATATTTGAAATAAAGGTTTTTACATTATATAAAAATAAGAAAATACTCGAAGAGAAGAAAAATGCGGAAACCAGGAAATTGTTTATAATTAGAGCCAAATACGGGATGATTGGCAACCTTTTAATACCAAGTCACAGGTAGTATTTGACTGGTGACTAATTAACTTCAGTTTGTTTTGACTTATCTGTCAGCAAGGGAAGTCATGCAGCCGACATTTGAGTTAAAGACGTCATTAATTCAATTTAAATTCTGTCCAAATTCGACCTCGCAAATTTCAAGCGCTGTAATTAATAACAGGTCCCTAACAAAAACAACAACCAAATTTCTTGATTTACTAATCGATAATGTGTTAAATTGGAAAAATCATATTATAAAGAAATTACCCCCAAACTAAATTCCGCATGTTTTGCTAATAGATCTATGCAAGAGGTAGTAAATATCAATACCTTAAAAACAATATACTTCGCATACTTCCACTAGGTAATGAGTTTTGGAATAATATTCTGGGGAAATTCCACAGATAGTAACAGTACATTCCTACTGCAGAAAAGAGTAATTAGAATAATAGTAGTTGCCAAAGAACTACAAATAATGACCATGGCTTGTCAGTATATATTTTTTCATTAATAAACTTCCTGATATGTAATCGTGAAAACTTTGTAACTAATTAAACTGTTTAAAGCATAAATACGCGTCAAACAGTGACTTTCATACTCCATCTGCAAGTCTATCATGCTATCGAAAAGGAGTGCCTTATATGACAATAAACATTTTTAATAGCCTCCCTATGCATATAAAAAATGAAACTCAAAACATGAGTTTATTTAGGGCCAAATTAAAGAAGTACCCAATTTCTCATGCCTTCTATTCTGTAGGTGAATTCATGACATTCAACAACGCTGCATGAATATTTCTGTCTTGTATTAAATATCGATACTCTTCTGTACATAATTTCAACTAGACTGTGACTATAATTAAGACCTTATAGTACTAGATATTAAGATTTTTTTGACATGTTCCATATTCTAGCTGTGAAGCGATGTATGAATACTATGGAATGCAAATAAATACAATAAAATACAACGGGGACTAAACGACAAAAGTCTCTGCTGTTGTCAGAGACAATGCCCCAAGTATGGTTACTGCCGTTAAAAAATTAAACCTTCGCCATCTAGTATTTGTTGCGTACACATTAAATCTTATCATCAAAGTTTACAGCGTGCAACTTTAATATCACCACAGTCTAGTATATACAGTCACGAAGCTGAATACATAGCAAATATGCATCCATAGCTAGTTGCTAACCACTAGGATCGCTACTATCGCCTCATTACATACAATGCGAAATAGTACCTGCACAGTCTATTGTTTCTAGTACCCTCATAAATTCAACCTTCGTGACTGTATATACTAGACTGTGATATTACCTTCAACAATGCCTTGGTTCTGGGATTTCGGTAGTACCGATAGTAATTTATTGTCATCGTCATCATTTCCACAGGAATACTTATGGAATACCGGTAACAGACGAAAATGCATGGGTTCGAATCTAGACAAAGAATTGTTGGTTCTGCGGAGTAAACCTCACTATGAAATTGTTTAAATATGAATAAGTATGATTTTTTATAAATGCAAAATTTGACGATAGTAATGCAATATAAGTACCAATTAATAGTCTTAATAATATATAATTTAAAAATGTTCCTGTTGTTCCTAATAATGTTAATAAATGTCCAGCAATTGTATTGGCTGTATATTCAAATCATTAAAGTGCCCTGACGTTACCCGCCAGACCGGAAATACACCACAGCCTCCAATTAAATAAAAGTCTTTCCAAGTGTCGGATACCCATTTTAGTGCCATTTTATCCCGCTCACAACTACCGCCAGCTGGTAGTTCGGTCGTCATTGATATCTCCGTTCTCCAATTGGCGTTTTTCTCCGAACCTCCGCATACCCCCTCTGCCATCTACGTTAGAACTGGAGATCAGAGCTGGAGACCTAACTCGTAACGTACGATTCCTGCTGGCCGCTTGTACTTCCTTCACATCACTTGGCTGAGCAACACTACCGGCGATCATCTGTTCGCTATCAGGTACGTACCGGTATTTCATTTTGAGTTGCTGTTGTACACATCGCTAGTGCACGATCTTTCGTTTGCTGTTTTAACCCCAGACGTATGTGAGATCAGTTGTGTACAGTCAACACTGCATAGAATATTTTATGTTAAGTCAATTTTGAGATTTAATCTTCTAAATTAGCGTAAGTTCCAGTATTTAGTTCAAATATGTTGAAACTAATGAAGTTGTGTAGTGAAGAAAGACTGGATTACCTGCAATCAACTTTTACAACCGATTATATAGGTTTAAAAAATCAAATGTTGTTGCAAACAGAGTTTTGCTATCTCAGTGATTTCGATAAATCGAGATTCATCTGTCGATGTCTAATTGAAATATTCATTTTGAAGACTTGCCTTAATAATTTATATACATATGTAACATCTATTCGTTTACACTTAACACAACAATTATTCATTAGTAGCCAATATACGTGATCGTGAAATTTTGAAATGGCAAAGAATTAATATTCCATATTGTAACTGGATTAATCTTGCTGAGTATTAGGGACCGATTTGTGAGGGAGCAATGAACTTCCGGGTTCCTTGAAAGCCATTTGGAAGTAACTTAAAAGTACTGTAGATTACATAAGACTGTAAGAAACTATTGTTATGGACATGAAATTATATAATAAACTTCCCAGTTAATATTGTAAGTTCCTAATCAAACTTATAAAAAGTACTTTGTAATTGGCTATTAAAAAATTATTTTACTTTGTGGGTGAGTTCTACATATATTCGCATGAAATCGTAGTTTATTAACTGTTCGAAGACAGATTTGTACCTCGTGACACCAATAAGGCGTCAGTTACAAGGCAACTAAGCAGTAGATAGTGGGGTAGGGTGACCAGTTCCTTTCCCCCTTCATTGTATACATCGCTGAGTAGTTAATAGCACACTATTCAGACTTCAAATGTATACAAACAATAATTGTTCTTCCTCTTGACAGATATCGTCAAGTGAGATGTATTGCCTGATACAGATGCACATCTGCCAGCCAGAATCTGAGGTAACGTATGAAATTGTTCTTAAATAACTAAATTTCTTCAAGTTTTGTCATTATTAGCCTAATATAATAAGTGTGAAGTGTTTCAATTAATTTTTGTAATTTCAGTACCGGTATATTTCGTGTTTCATATGATGAACACTAATTATTTCAATAAATAAATCTAGTTACATTTAATTTTAAAGGCATATTGGTTCCGTTAAGTTCAATGTTAATTGAAAAATGAGTTCTATTCAGTCAATACTTAACATAAAACACAATAAAACATGTTATAACAACATTTAAACAGATTTAAAAACGAACGTTTTCGCCAATTTTAATTCGCATCTTCAGGTCGTGTAGGTCGAATAGAACATGTTATAATAAGTGAACTTGGTATATAAAGTTACTGTTAATATATCGCGTGTGAACAGATTAAGTTAATTTTGTTTCAATTATATTTATATTCGTGTTTTTCAAATGTATGTGACTAAGCCTAGTACTTGCACGTCTAATGGTTTAATAAATGAATTTGAATATTAACTTTTCCCTGTGAGAAGTTTATGAAGTCAGGAGCCGATAAAGTATTTCATTCATTATTATTTTATCTAGTTAACGCATTTGGTAGCTACGTTCATAGTGATATGATCGATGCAATTGTAATATATCCAGCAAATATCCTAATGATTTTTGACATTGTAACTTCAGCATTGGTTCTTAAAGACCTGCATAATTTGCTCTAACTTTACTCATTCCACTTGTCTACATATTCTAAAAAATTGTCATCTCAGGCCAAAACGGACTCGTCTCGTAAAATAGGAATGTCATGTTGAACCATATTAGAAAAAAACAATTAATGCTGATAAAAAATTGAAAGAAAAACAGGTTAAAAGACTTTTGGCAAATATAATATTGCGGAGAACAAACTTGTTCCAAAAGCAGGCAGCTGAGGCACGTTAGGAAATAACATACCGATTTGCATTATAGGAAGAACAAGCTGTTCATATAAACAAGAAAATTCGTGTCGGGAGGGGGGGAAGTGACTTGGCACATAACACGAAGAATATCATGTGTAGTAGGAAATTCAGGTTGAGATAGGTCGAGGGACAAGGAAACTTGCTGAGTGGGCAGGTTGGGATATACCTGCAGACTTGGCATATAGGAGAAATAACATTAGTAAATTCAGGTGAAGGAGATAGGTCGGGGGACAAGGAAACTTGCTGAGTGGGCAGGTTGGGATATACCTGCTGACTTGGCATATAGGAGAAACAATATCATGTGAAGTAGTAAAATCAGGTTAAGGAGATAGGTCGGGGGACAAGGAAACTTGCTGAGTGGGCAGGTTGGGATATACCTGCTGACTTGGCATATAGGAGAAACAATATCAGGAAGAGTAGTAAAATCAGGTTAAGGAGATAGGTCGGGGTACAAGGAAACTTGCTGAGTGGGCAGGTTGGGATATACCAGCTGACTTGGCATGTAGGAGAAACAATATAATGAAATTAGTAAATTCAGGTTAAGAAGATAGGTCGGGGACAAGGAAACTTGCTGAGTGGGCATGTTGGGAAATACCTGCTGACTTGGCATGTAGGAGAAACAATATCATGAGAAGTAGTAAATTCAGGTTAAGGAGATAGGTCGGGGGACAAGGAAACTTGCTGAGTGGGCAGGTTGGGATATACCTGCTGACTTGGCATATAGGATAAATAACATTAGTAAATTCAGGTTAAGGAGATAGGTCGGGAGACAAGGAAACTTGCTGAGTGGGCAGGTTGGGATATACCTGCTGACTTGGCATATAGGAGAAACAATATAATGAAATTAGTAAATTCAGGTTAAGGAGATAGGTCGGGGACAAGGAAACTTGCTGAGTGGGCATATAGGAGAAACAATATCATGAAAAGTAGTAAAATCAGGTTGATAGGTCGGGGGACAAGGAAACTTGCTGAGTGGGCATGTTGGGAAATACCTGCTGACTTGGCATATAGGAGAAACAATATCATGAAAAGTAGTAAAATCAGGTTGATAGGTCGGGGACAAGGAAACTTGCTGAGTGGGCAGGTTGGGAAATACCTGCTGACTTGGCATATACGAGAAACAATATTATGAAATTAGTAAATTCAGGTTAAGGAGATAGGTCGGGGACAAGGAAACTTGCTGAGTGGGCATGTTGGGAAATACCTGCTGACTTGGCATATAGGAGAAACAATATTATGAAATTAGTAAATTCAGGTTAAGGAGATAGGTCGGGGACAAGGAAACTTGCTGAGTGGGCAGGTTGGGATATACCTGCTGACTTGGCATATAGGAGAAACCATATCAGGAAAAGTAGTAAATTCAGGTTAAGGAGATAGGTCGGGGGACAAGGAAACTTGCTGAGTGGGCAGGTTGGGATATATCTGCTGACTTGGCATATAGGAGAAACAATATCATGAAGTAGTAAAATCAGGTTAAGGAGATAGGTCGGGGGACAAGGAAACTTGTGGAGTGGGCAGGTTGGGAAATACCTGCTGACTTGGCATATAGGAGAAACAATATGTGTAGTAAAATCAGGTTAAGGAGATAGGTCGGGGGACAAGGACACTTGCTGAGTGGGCAGGTTGGGAAATATCTGCTGACTTGGCATATAGGAGAAACAATATCATGTGAAGTTGTAAAATCGGGTTAAGGAGATAGGTCGGGGGACAAGGAAACTTGCTGAGTGGGCAGGTTGGGAAATATCTTCTGACTTGGCATATAGGAGAAACAATATCACGTGAAGTAGGAAAATCAGGTTAAGGAGATAGGTCAGGGGACAAGGAAACTTGCTGTGTGGGCAGGTTGGGAAAACGTGCTGACTTGGCATATAGGAGAATCCATATCATGCGAAGTAGTAAAATCAGATTAAGGAGACAGGTCGAGGGACAAGGAAATTTGGTGAGTGGGCACGTTAAATAAACATGTTGACTTGGAATATAGCAGATACAGTTTCATTTGAAGTTATATAATCAGGCTAAGGAGACAGTTCGGGGTACAAGGAATCTTGCTGAGTGGGCACTTTAGAAAATGCTGACTTGGCATATAGAAGATACCGTATCTTCTGTTAACACAATCTTTGTACTTCATGACTTCATTTATAGACTTGCATGAAGAAATTTTTTGGAACTTCGACACTTGAATGGTTAAGACGCTAAGCTCAGATAAAATGCAATGAAACAATATTTATCGATTTCAATTAAGTTATAATTTTGTACACAAGCTTTGCTTAACAGCACTATAATACAAGAAGTTTAGATAGTATATTCCTAGTTTTGCCTGTTGATTCAGATCTGGCATGGAAGAGCTTCATTCAGTTCTTAACTGAAAAATTATATTTATTACAGTATGCTATGTATTTCTACTATCTTAAAAACAATAGTCACCCCTTGGTTGAGTGATGACTGTTTATTTTGGTTATGTACTGTACATTCAGTTATATCATATTGTATGATATTTTCGAGATCGAAACCTTCCCATAATGAAAAATGAAATTCAAGTTTGAAGCAAGTATCCATACGTACAGATAGTAAAGGACGTTCCAAAGAACTTAAAATTTTATCGGTACCCTCGGTTTACATTCTAGAAACAATATGCTTTACTTAAATGGCTTTTAAGGAATCCAGAGTTTCATTGCCGCCCTCACATAACCCCGCCATCGGTCCCTATCCTGAGGTAGATTAATACATTCCCTACCGTGATATCCCATCTCCCTCAAATCCATTTTAATATTATCCACCCATCTATGGCTCGGCTTTCCCAAAGATAATTTGCCCTCCTGCCTCCCAACTAACACACTATGTGCATTTTTGTATCCACCCATGCGCGCTACATGTATTGCCCATCTCAAACGTCTGGATTTAATGTTCTTAATTATGTTGGGTGAGGAATACAATGCGTGCAGTTGTGTGTTGTCTAACTTTCTCCATTCTCTTGTTTCTTCATCTCCTATCCCCAAATATTTTCCTAAGCTTGTTATTCTCGAACACCATTAACCTCTGTTCTTAACTGAAGGTGAGAGTCCAAGTTTCACAACCATACAGAACAACCGGTATTATAATTGTTTTATAAATTCTAACTTTCAGCTTTTTGAGAGCAGGTTGGTTGGGCAGAAGTTCTCAACCGAATAACGGGAATTTTCCATATTTATTATATGTTTAGTTTCCTCTCTTGTCATTATTTGTTACTCAAAGGTATTTAAACTTTTCCACTTTTCAAAGGATACATTTCCAATTTTTATATTTCCATTTCATACTTAGAAACGGCATGTTTTGTTCATAAAAAGGTAATTTCTTTAAAACATACTCAGAATATCACGAACACTACACTAGTCTTAATAATACAGGCAGTAATTTTCGTATATAATAAACTTCCCTACACATGTTAAGGCACATCACATAATAGTATGTTTAAGAGATCTGTAAAAATATATATTACACACATGCCAATTTAAATATAAAGTTTTAAAATGTAACAATTTGTTCTTGTGTGTACTGGCGTTCTGTTCTCTTGTTTCATGTGCCAGGAGGAGAGACTACTGCAGCGTTGTCAGACACAGCCTAAACGGAGCGGAGCGCTCCACTATAACTCGTTGCGTGCTCTGGTGCTTCCGCAGACATAAGCAAGTTCACGCTCCGACTGGACGTCTCTAGCACCACAACCGGTTTCGGAGCTTACAACTCTGACACTACTGGACTACTGGAATATAAGTAGCATCAAGAATCGGAAGAAAGAAAACTAATTGCCTGCTAGTATGGGATTGCTGAAAAATTAGTACAGCTCTTAAAAGAAACTACTCATCTACAAGAAACTATTCTAGTGTTATGCATTACTGCGCAAATAATACATTTGCTGAGTGACTAGTACATTATATTGTCACTAGTATTATGTTTAATAAACAAGTGACGTGTTACGGTAGATTAAAATGTTTCTAAATCATTATATCAATGTTAGATTAATTTACACAGACGATGCCATGAATAATTGTACTCAAACGGCCAATAAAATATCTAAACTAATTTTTGGTTGTTATATTTTCTATCTTGTGCAAATTGTTCTAGTATAACTTATTAGGCTATAATGGAGTGCATAACATTTTCTTTCATATCTAGGTTTAATTCCACATAGCTGGGCTTGCCCTAAAACTAGAACTACAAATGGAAATTGGTTTCAAATCTTCTTTAATTAAGACGTTTTTGCTGGTTATAACGTTTCTTCAAAATAGCGCAACGTTGTCAAACCTTTTCAGAGCGGGTGATGCGTGCTCCACCGAACTCGTCTGGCGGTAGGGATGGGGGCCTGTGAAGACAGGATCCGTTCTCGATAAAATAAATGAGAAATGTAAATTAGTAAATGCAAAATGGGTTTCTTTGACTGTCTCCGTGGTCTGTTGGTCAGCATGCTGGCTTTTTAATGCAGATCCGGAGGTCCCGGGTTCGATTCCCTTTATTCGTGCTCTCTGAATTTTTTTGAAGAAAAGTTACCTAGTATGGAAATTTGTAGATTGTGAGTGTGCCGGGTTAAATATTAAAAATCCAATTATTAAAAAAAAATGACATCAGGACTGTCGCTGGGCAATAACCTGAACATACGTTTCAGCGTCACATTATTGACAACGTTGTCAACTCAATCTGATTAGCACAACCGAACTTGTCTGGCGGTATCTAATAGATGTTCTCAGAGTAACAACAACAAGAAAACAAACGATTTATTTATACAATAATGTATTTAAAATTGATGCAATTGCACGGGGAAAGCCAATGTTTTCGAGTCACCCTGTTTTAAGCTTTTAGCACTTCTCTACATGCAGTGACACGCATACACGTTGATACATTTATTGAACACACCTCGGCAGTTCTTGACACTTAGAAAAGTTAAGATTTTTACGGTTTTCTTCGGACGAATATTTTCTGAAGAAATTATAGATATTAAGGGTGTAACGTGAACGACCACAAATATCAGAAAATGCAGGCTCTAAATTTCTAAAATGTTTATAAGGAAATGACCTCACAATTGAACAAAAATTACAAGGTACCACAACAAGACTTATTAGAACTTAAATATCTGATAAAAGTATTTAAAAAAAGGTTACTAATAATATTTTTAAGAATTCACTTTCAAATTAAATTTTAAAAATTTGAAAATTTTCACATTATTTCATAATTCCACAATCATTAGAGATAGAATTCTGAAATTTTGTACACTGATTTAACATGCATTTATGCAAAAGGTAGGTTACAATAATGCCCATTTCTTTGAAAATGGAAAAAATTACGTCACAAAACATTATGTAAATTTTAATGTTTTATATAGGACAAATAAAAAAAATTGTATTAAAATAAACAACATGTCTGAGAATGGTCTAATTTTCAGAAATAAATGTTTATTACATGCAGAAAAAATATTAAAGATGTCGGAGACCAACAATGTTATGGTTACCAAATGATGTAACTGCAGAATTTTTTTCACACTCTGATAAAACTGGTTTGAAAAATATTAGTAAACATTCTTTTAAGTTCTAATAAGTCTTGTATGTTTTATTTTTCATTCAATTGCGAATTCATTTCCTTATAAAATTGTAGAAATTTAGAGCCTGCATTTTCTGATATTTGTTGTCCTTCACGTAAATATACCCTTAAATACTGCATAATTTTCCGTATTTTGCTGCTATGTCCGCTGGATCTATTACTTTCGCTACCGGTAGTACTGGTCTTCTGAGCGCCCAGCTCTAGAAACACGGAACCCGCTACGGAGTTGCCAAAATTCCGCAACGGTTCTGTGTATTGAATAAACACGGAGTAATCGGAACCCAGATCAGAAAGTTACAATATAACGTCATTGATCAGAAATGTGTCAAGAGTTCACAGGAAAAAGTTTTGTTTCCTGACAATTTGCAGTATATTGTTTGAAAATCAAAGCTGTCAATTGTATTAATTTTATTTATTTTATTCGCAAATGCATAAACTTAGTAAAGGCGTATTTCGTAAAGAGAAATATGTCAGAGAAAATAACGTACTGGCATCGATATGTAGATAACATAATATACTTATATAATGAAAATAAATGACAAATAGAAAACTTACATCAAGAACTCAACAAAATAAGCCCCAAGTTAAAGTATACAATAGAAACAGAACATAACCAAACTATAAACGTCTTAGACATCACTATAATCAAAACAAAGAACAGGCGCGAATTCAAGATATACATGAAACACACTACAGTCACAAGACAACAGATATAACCCTAACATGATACATAGGCAAAACAAAAATAGAACAAACTCAAGCCCCGCGTGAGAATAAATATATAACATTAACTTATCACAATACCAGTACATACAAAATCGCAACTTCATTCAGAAAACTAAAATACAAGATAGCATATAAAACAAATAACACAACACAGAAATATGTAAATAATCACCAAAGCTCGGAACTTGGGGACTTGTGTCTTTGCACGTGGCTAGGCGATCAGACTTCAATGTCAACAAACTCCCTCTTCCAGCACGGAGGTACTGTTGGGTCTGCTATAAAAGTGGTTTCTGGCTAGAACAACATATTGATAGTGAATTATGGTAGGTTGAAACACGTAATTATATAGCCTGTATATAATAGAAATAAACGTGAGACATATATCAAATTTACTGTTCTTCTCTGTACATTTTATTACAGTGTATCACTACGTACATTCGAAGATTTTCGAACCCATAACTTCTTCGCTGATTTGAAACGAGAAAAACTTATTTCCACGTCACATGAATTGACGGGAGCAAACTTAAAATAGGCCTACTGA
Organism: Periplaneta americana; assembly: GCA_025594305.2. NCBI lineage: Eukaryota > Metazoa > Arthropoda > Insecta > Blattodea > Blattidae > Periplaneta > Periplaneta americana. Next base: position 86,728,161 of record JAJSOF020000031.1, on the reverse strand, counting down.
ATGTTTTCACTGTCACTGTTTTCTGTCCGATTATCAGCAGTTGCTAGCTTATCTCGTATCTGAGGAAGATTAGTATATCCTAAATTTTTCTAAAAATAGTTTTCAATTTGTGTGTCACTTTCAGGGTAGGTTCCTCTGCTACTTGGCCCATGACTATGGACACATTTTTCACCAATTTAAGGGACTGCAATGTATTTCAATGAATGCCCGTTTCCAGCATCTAATTTGTGTGTAGCACAACTTACAAAATATAAACTCTTCATTCGAAGAAAATAATGTATCTCCTCCGAATTCCTCCACGAAATTCTGTACCGGTACCTTTAAAAAAAAAAAAATGTATTTTCAAACTTCTATAATACCCATTCGAATAACACGTATTTTCTAATTCCTCAAACAAGCCGTTTACTTGTAATTCTCTGAATGTCTTGGCTTCGACATGACACAGTTTCTTCGTCCGTCTTCCTGTCATTCGATGTGACCACTTATTAGTACATACGACTGTCCCTGAGCACTTGCAGCGTGAGCTTTGTGTACGTTGTACCTCCAACCTTACTCATACACAAGAAACACAAGTACCCAAGTTCCGAGCTTTGATAATCACATCAAACATACAAATATAATTCAACTGGCGTTTACAAACTAAAATGCAATAACTGCCCACATTTTTACATAGGACAGACAGGAAGATCCTTTCAAACAAAATATAATGAATACATTAAAGCTATAACCAAACCCTACATGACATCAAATTACGCAGAACATATTAACAATAATTACGACTACAATAATATAGGAACCGATATGGAAATTTTTACACATAACACGAAAAAGTCCACAATTAAACATGTTATAACAATACGAAATATACAAACATACAATAACACACCCACAACATATAATTAATACACAATTACAGTTCAATACCCACACATTATTCGGTACCATAATACATAACATACAAACTACCCCCTCCCCAACCCTACAACTGACGAATGCAAATGGCAGAATTCAAGATCGGCACGAACAACAGTAATTCGTAGGACACTGAAGATGAACGCAGCACCGGCGTCGAAATGGGCCGTCTAAGGTACATAACCTATTCTAAATTTTAACACTTTTAACTTGTAGACTAATAAAACTTTTAAGTTTTTAAACAAAGTGTTAACGTGAACTATAATCAATGATATAAGTCAGGCCTAATGATATTATTTTATTTAAACATTTATTTTATAGACAAGTCTGAAAGCAAGTTGCTTTCCTTATTTTCCTTTCTGTAATAAAACGTTACAAAGTTTAATTTTATTATGTTACTCAGTTGGAATACATGCAGGACTTTTATAAGCATATGTTAAAATATATTTGCTTGCCGTACCCTAGAATACACGGTGCATATTAAATTGTTATTTTTTATGTTGCATAAGCACGTGGCTCTACTTCTGAAAAATCGTTAATGTGCTTCTGTGTCTGTAACTATAATTATGTACTATAATGTAGGCATTATAAAAGCTTATCAGATTCGTCCCCCCCCCTCATGTGAATCCTATTAAGTGAATCTTATACAGGGACATCATTTTATTTTTACTAACATTTTTAATATTAACTTGCCCATACCTCTGGATCAACGCCGTTTGCTACCCCCTTCCACGACTGGAGTTCGATGATACTGGCATAATATGCAAACAAATCACTTTACTAAGTATAGGAGGGAAGAATAGTAGTTCATCCATTTACGTAAACTAGGAAATATTGCGCTTTTGAGTTTGATAATTTTTATTAGGTTTTTGTTTAATCAAAATACAGTACAGTATTAACAATGAGTGTTTTTACTCACGAACTGAGCTGTCCATGTGGCCGTAATCATTATGCAGTATATATTATAATGTCTACAGCACATTAGCGTACAATATAGAGAATGAAGTTAAATTGAAAAATAATTATAATATGGATATTTAAACACATTTTTTAAAATGGTGGCCGTTCATTTCGATACAGGCTTCAGTTCTAATGTGCATATTATCGCACTATAGACTATTGTACCTAATCCCAATTACCAGTTTCGTCCTTCGTGCTAGAAACTGATGTTGAAATAATTCTGTACCTACTCTATAAAAGAGTACCTTACGTACTGTAAATTCAATCTTCATTTCTGCCCGATCCGAAAAGATAAAATTACTCAGAAATGCTATCTACTGTCCGTCCAAGCGGTTATGTCGTAGGGTCGTAGAAAGGGAGGAAATCACGTGACAATTACTTAACGGGGCCCTTTTATTTAAGTTATTTTAAACAGTTGTATAATATTACGTAGACGTCCAATTCCTAACAGAAATTAATGTTCTCAGAAAGAGCTAAGACAGCCCAGCCACTAGCTGGCGAATAAAAGCTGGTGGGGGAAACCGAGATACGACGTAGGCAAATGGACGACAGTACCTGTGCGAAAATGATTCAATATTGAAAGCTCTTTCGTCAGTGGAAAACGCGAACATATTTTTGGAACGTACTGTTTACTATGACCGTAAGGCTATTATGACTGTATATGCGGCCTTGGATCTGTGTGGAGGACGGTTGAGCTTCATCAGTAGAAGGGGTGGGCGTAAAGTACATTAAAAAATTCAGGTACAATAAAAATTGAAATAAAAATAAAATGATGTCCCTGTACATTTGTTAGATGAACCTCCTGATATGATTATAATCTATTTTTGTAGGTCTCACAGGATATATATTTTTACTTTGGAGATCTGATTGTATTCTCAGTAAAACATTTACAATGACAGGTGACAGTCTGCTTCTCTGCTACAGTTGGGAAAGTAAAATATTTTAATTTCTACATATGATTACAAGCATTAGCGCAATCTTTTAGGGAACAGTACTTATGCAAAATCTATAGGAAAACCAATGATATTTATAAAGTTTCAGAGAAAATACAGGGTGTATCTAAATTGGTGTCAAATATTTCGGGGACGTGTTCCTAACATCAAAACAATTAAACAAGTTAATTAGAACGTAGGTCTGAAAACCATTCGTTAGGGAGTTATTAAAGGATTTGTCCCTTCATCGACCGCTGATTGTTTGGTGGTTTCTTGTTTGTTTGTATTTTGTAGAGCGAAGTAATCAGAAGAAAATGTATTCTGTGAGTGAACAGAACGATATGATTTGCATAATTTAATTGAAGATGTGCTTCTGGACGTTATCCAACGAATGTGTTTTAACACGATGCTGCTCCAGCTCATTTCAGTCTGATAGTTCGTAATTTTTTTAATGATCGATTTCCCCAAAGATGTATTGGTCGAAAGGGATTCATTGCATGGCCTGCCTGATTTGAATCCAATGGATTTCTTCTTCTGGGGACATTTAAAGTCCCTGGTTTATGCGACTCCTGTACTTAATGTTGATATTCTGAGAGCGTATCCAAACTGGATTTCACGAAATACGAAACAGTCCAGGAATTTTCAACAGAGTACACTAGATCATGTAACGCAGGTTTAGGGGACACATCGAAGCAGAAGGAAGCCGCTTCGAGCAATGTTTATAACATTAAATTTTGTCTTGTAACTCTGAAATAAATTATTTTGAGACCAATGTTCATATGAACTTTTTGTAATGTTTTGGTGTTAGGAACACGTCCCCGAAATATTTGACACAAATTTAGATACACACTGTATACAAATTTGAACTTCTAAAATGTTTATTTTCTAATTCCGCTACTTTTCGGGAAGATTTCGATTATCATCGCTACGTCTCTCGAAACTTCAAACTTCGCTACGCGTAAAGGAAATCCGCTACAGTTGAGTGCATTGCTGAATGACATAATTGAATTTCATACCACTAATAAACAAATAAAGTAATCAACTGACAAGAACACACAGAAAATGTTTTACAAACGAATTATTGATTTCACTGACACACAAAGGACGTCGAATATCTACACACAACGCAAAAAGAAATCGAGCTGGCATTTTCGGTTCTCGCTACTTTTATCTAATGTTTATGTCGCTGAAAGGATATTTTACAGTTAAAACAGTCTTGGTGCTTCGAAAGGCTTTCTTATCGGCACGCAGCTTTTAAACATCAATCGTGGAAGACCATAAAAACCGTGAACCAGCTGGAGCGATTAAGACGCATAAAATGCGAACTACTTGGCGTAAAAATTAGATTCTTGTTTATATATTATATTCAGAAGAAGGTCAATCAACCTAATCATATGTAGACACCCTGTCACGAAGAACGCACGTATTATTTTTACAAGCGGCAACGCAGCGCTATTGCTACTGGCTATTGCCGTACAAGTAAACACGCTCCAAACGTTAGGCGATTTGGACCACACTGTAGCAGGCAGCCTTCCAGTTAAAGACACCGAAGAAATACAGTGACATCATTTTGTATTTACTACATTTTCAATATTAACCTGGCTATACCTTTGGATCAACGATTGAGACCCGGAAACACCGTTTGCTAACCCCTTCCACGACTGGAGTTCGATGATACTGACGTAATATACAAACAAATCACTTTACTAGGTATAGGAGGGAAGAAAAGTAATTCATCCCTTTACGTAAACTAGGAAATATCACACTTTGAGTTTGATCATTTTCATTAGGTTTTTGTTTAATCAAAATACAGTACAGTATTAACAATGACTGTTTTTACTCACGAACTGAGCTGTCCATGTGTATTCATTATGCACTGTATATTATACTGTCTATAGCACATTAGTGTAAACTATAGAGAGTGAGGTTAAATTGAAAAATAATCATAATATGGATATTTAAACACATTTTTGAAAATGGTGGCCGTTCATTTCGATACAGGCTTCAGTTCTAATGTGCATATTATCGCACTATAGACTATTGTACATAATTCCAATTATCAGGTTCGTACTTCGTACTAGTAACTCATGTTGAAATAATTCTGTACCTACTCTATAAAAGAGTACCTTATGTACTGTAAATTCAATCTTCACTTCTGCCCGATCCGAAAAGATAAAATTATTACTCAGACATGCTATCTACTGTCCGTCCAAGTGGTTATGTCGTAGGGTCGTAGAAGGGGAGGAAATGACGTGACAGTTAATTACTTAATGAGGTCCTTTTATTTAAGTTATTTTAAACAATTGTATGGGGTATAATATTACGTAGACGTCCAATTCCTAACAGAAATTAATGTTCTCAGAAAAGAGCTAAGATAGCCAGTCACTAGCCTTTACAGAGAGGCGAATAGAAGCAGGTGGGAGAAACCGGAATGCGACGTAAGCAAATGGACGACAGTACCTGTGCGAAAATGATTCAATATTGAAAGCCCTTTCATCACTGGAAATCGCGAACATATTTATGGAATGTACTGTTAACTATAACCGTAAGGCTGCTATCACTATATATGCGGTCTTGGATTTGTGTGGCGGACGGTTGAACTTCATTAGTAGAAGGGGCGGGAGTGAAGTACATTCAAAAATTCAGGTACAATAAAAATTGAAGTAAAAATAAAATGATGTCCCTGTAGAAGGACAGTTGGCAATCCACTTCCCAGCAAATTAAGATGAATTACTTATATTTGGGGGAAAAAAGAGATTGTTAGATCTCATATAGACCTATGTAAAAGAAGTATTTTTTAGTTGTAGGAATTCCCTTGGTGTTACATATTTTCTTCCACTTTCGTAAACAAATACAGTAGTCCCGATTATCCGACCTTCTGTGTTATCCGAATCGATTTCTATTTTTTTAATTACAGTAGTGTACGAATGTATCCTACAGTACTGAACAATAACAAAGTTTTTTCAAAGTCAATTACATACCGTACTGTATTATGAATAAAATCTCGTTTATTATGTACACGTGAGTAACATCTTTCTACATTACTGGGTCCGATTTTTGTCCCTGTAAGATTACATGATCAAAATAGTACATTATCCAACGAGCGTATAATGGTAGTAATTAAGACGCGAGTATGTTTATGAAACGAGCGCAAGCGAGTTTCATAATTTTCATACGAGCGTCGTAATTACCATTATAGGCAAGTTTCATACGACTTTTTATGCTCGACCATATTTCTAACTTGAAATTATTCATGAGTATTCATAATTATTATTCTTATGTGACTGGGGAGCGGAACTGACCTTGTGCAATCTCGTAAATTGTGAGATGTGCGCAGACGCGAAAGTATTGTTTTTTTCCGAGGAACAAATGTCATTGACCTTGATATAATCTAGAGAGTAAAATGAACATTAATCTTGATATAACCTTGAAATTGATTTAGACATTGAAAAACGAGATGACAAATTGAATTTATTTGGATATTATTTACAATTAACGCTAATTATTATAGTAACAGAACATAACCTTCTGCGACAGTATTGGATTTCCAGCCTCCGTGACGTTTCGCTAGTTGTCTTTCGATTGCATATCCGAGAATAATCGATTCTTGCGCTTACATATTGCTACAATGGTGCTTTCTGATTGGTGGAAGTCCTGAACTTTAATGAATAGGTGTACTTTAATGAGGTCCATTAAAGGGCTGCTACCAGGTGTATAATTGCTACATTTCGGCATGGTCGAGCATAAAGCAGATAGCGCTCTCACCCTCCGTATTTTCCGGATTTTTTCTTAACCGGATTGCCCTCGGGCCCGTATATACCTGGGTCACTACTGTATGTAATTAATTTTAATGACTAATAGCGATGTACAGCACCATTGTAGTAACCACTTAGCAGTGTAAAATTCTCTAGATATACAAGATGGTAGTAATGTAACCTCGCAGATTTTAACAACTTGTCCTTTGGATACAGTACAACAAAAAATTATAACACGATATTACTCCCAAATTAATACTTTTCCCGGGAAAAAAACATTCTCTAAATGTTAATGTGTACTCGATAAGTACTATCAGTACGATTCTGATTTTTACTCTTATCATTAGAGAAACTGATGAGGGATTTATCCCTTTTATAGTATTAAAATAAAATGGATGGTTTTCTTGAAAATTAAATAAAGAGATTAACGAGTATCGTTACTTCTTGCCTAGGAAGTCTGGCAACTGCCCATTCACAATGAAAATTAAACATAACCGTAACACAAACACAGAAGTTTGCGCCCAGGTTACCAAATGAGATCATTCACAATCATTCACATAAAAATTGACATAAACATTGCCGTTAGACGTTAACATGAAAGTTTGCAAACTCCAAACTTTCATGCTTATGCTTACGTGATTTGCAAACAGAACACAATCGTGGAGCGCTGAAGTATACGACAGAGTATGAGGAAATGGCGTCGTTGTTATGTTTCCATTTCTTTTTACTAATCCATTTACAATCATTGGCATGAGATAAATAAACCAATCCATTTACAATAATTGGCATGAGATATAGAAACCACTCTATTTATAGTCATTGCCATGAGATAAATAAACCTCTCAATTTAAAATCACTACCATGAAATAATTAAACCACTCCATTTAAAATCATTGCCATGAGACAAATAAACCAATCCAATTATTGCCATGAGATAAATAAGCCACTCGATTTACAATTATTTCCATAAAATAAATAAACCACTATTTAAATTAAATAAATAAATCACTCGATTTACAATCATTGCTATGAGAAAAACAAATCCCTCGATTTAAATCATTGTCATGAGATAAATAAACCACACAATTTAAATCATTACCAAGAGATAAATAAACCATTCGACTTACAAGCCTTGCTATTTTTTATGTACAAAGTTTGCTGTTTTTTTTTTCTTTTTTTTTTTCTTTTCTTTTTTGTTTTTTTTTATAATTTTTTTTTCAGATGGTAGGAGTATACACATTTAACTTTTTTACCTTGTTATTTGCGTAATTCCCCCCCCGCCTGCTACATTACATTACATACAATACATATCATATATATATATATATGTATATATACAAACTAATACTATGATACATCATATACGTGGTACAGTCATTAAGTTCTAATACTGAGTGCATAGTGGCGTTGTGGTGCACTATAGCGCATAGGTGGCACCATGGTATGATACCTTGTCAGTTAGTCTCTCGACCCAACATGAGACAGTAGAGTGCATGCACTGTAAGCAGAACTACGGTCTTTGTTGTGACGGTGATTTGAATGCGCACGTCGGAACCCGAGATGTCACAGTTTGAGCAACGGGCAAACATCAAGTTCTGCCAGAAATTAGGCAAAACTGCTGCCGAAACGTTTCAAATGATGCAGCAAGTTTACGGTGAGGACGCAGTGAGTCGCAGTGTTGTGTTTAGGTGGCACCGACGTTTTTTGCAAGGAAGAGACAGTTTGGAAGATGATGTGCGTACTGGTCGGCCACAAACAATTCGAACTGAACGCAAGATCCAAGAAGTTGTAAAATATAATGTACCGTGTTTCCGAGAATCCAGATTATAGTTATCAAGTATCTTTGCTGTTATGTTTATGTTCCCATCGTGAATGTCCTTGATTTTACCGTAACGTTTAAATTTTTAAGTCAACGCTTACGTCATGTTTAATTTTCATTGTGAATGAGGGGACGGAAAGCTGACATTCAGACCGATTTTGTGTGTTTTTCGTATCTGTTGCGAAACTGCGCAGAATTTCAGCCTAATTTTCTAACTTAATTAAAAACGCATAATAGGTATTTTTTTATTTATTTTAATGTATTCTACTACCCCTTCAATCCACAGAATTATATCACTTCCAGCCTGTATAGTTCACACTTTTACTCTGTACCTATATATTGAGTAGGCTATATTGATATTAATAACTCTATTATATCTTCACTTACCAGCGCCTGTCTTAGAGCCGCCATAATAATTACCTTGGAAAACTTCATAAGAATTTTTTAGGTCAATTAAAACAATTCTGATATCAATATCCAATATTTCACGACGTAATATTTAAGAATTTTGGATAAAACTTTTCGATTCTGGGTGTAAGAGTAGGAAGAAGAGTGCTAGCGATTCCCCTTTGGGAAATAACTCGCATATTGATTTGAGATAACGCAGGGCAAATACAAACCAAACCGAAAGCTCAAGATCTGAATAAACAGTACGCACATTGATTCAGTCGATGCTTATGTATGCTCCATCATCTTTTAAGAGTGTGCCTACATAGAAAAAGCCCTAATCAAATTTCACCAAACAAAGTGATAGCCTGTGGGGGCAATACGATACACACTCTGGATGTATTTTCTGCACGAACTCCTAACGGAAGCGATGTGTACGAGAGTCCATTAATGAATATTCATTTTGCAAGACAAAGATAATGTTCTCCGTCATTAACTCCGTCCCTCAGGTATATTTCTGTCAGACGGTGTTTATCATTTTCTTCCGATATTTATTTAGAAAATTAGCACAGTTTATATCACGAGTAAGAATAACATTCCCTCTTACAGCTAATACTGAAATGAGATACTATTCTCTTTTTCGGAGTAACGACTTCTACACCATAGAAAATAAATATAAAACAACAACGACTAGATTGTAAATAGGCTATTATTTACTTGATTTTCATGAATTATGTTTAGTTCGAAATAGGAATATTCTTCCATTAGTGAGGGAAAAGAGTATTAAATTATGAATCTTAGTGATTGTATAAAAAATAAAGTGTATCCTTCAGGCCGTGTAGTCTGTTACATTTCCAGGTTACGAGGAGAAACTGATCTCTCTTTCTTTATTACGTGCGCCGATGGTTCTTTTTTGTGTAGCTTCATGATATTTTTTTTTCATATAGCAGAAGAACAGTGTTTTACACATACTAATTTGATTATTCTACAAAATACAGTAATGGAGTAAAAAAATGTTGAATATTTCCAAAAATTTATTGCTGTAAGCTGTACCTAACCCCTTAAAATCCTATAGGACCTAAAACGCCTAAATTAAAAATAAACTTCTATAAACGTCTAAAATCTATATTTGTTCCTGAAACGCGCGCTTTTAGTATCTCGCACATATTTTAATTAAAAATAACGGTACTAAAAGCTCAAAAATGCCTAAAAACTACAAAAGTGTTATTTAAAATGCAAAAAAAAAAAATCTCTTACAAACAACAGTCTGGAACGTTAGAAGGGGAGGGAAGAAGATTTTACCTAATTTCTTGGCACCGAAGTACTTTTGGATCGGTCCATCTAGCATAAAAGAGGTGGTAGGTTGTTCACGTTAGGCGAGAGCTTACAAATTAGTTTTTGCGTCAATGCACTCCGTTATGCGAAATGAAACTGATCAGTTAATAATCAGTCTCTTTCACTGATAGAATTTGAGTCTTCACTTCAGTAGCACTCATTGTCAGCGCCAGAAATTCCACTCAAAATGGAATATTTACTAAAATTAAAAGTATTAATTGTTAATTTTATATAAACTCCTTAAAGTCTTAAATTGGATTTTATGAAGTCCTAAATCTCTCTTTTCTAGCTCTTACAAATCCGTTCCTAGTAATGACATTAGAAGCAAGGATCAAGAAGTCTTTAAAATGTTGGTACAGGATGCAAAAAAGAATATATTTTTCTAAATTATAGACATCTGCTCAAAGAATTTGAGTGACCACAAGGGTCCTGAATACAATAAACATGTACAATATAATGTGATGTGATACATTAAAGAAAAAAAAAGAAAGTTAATTGTTGAAGGCAAATATAAGTGGATTAATTGAAATAGAGATGATGATATAATATTTGAAGAGAATCCTTGATAATATTTATAAGAATAGACATTACATAATCAAAAGGAATGTGAAGTTCCTTAAATTCCATGTGAATTTTGTAATTGAACCTCTACTGCCAAACAGCAAACCAATGACAGACCATTGTTTAAGAGGGACGTTGTACTTTTGGGAAAGATACGGCAGACAAGGTTCATATATGGACTTCTTCTCAATATCAACTTCGGTGGCCTGATTTAGGTTTCTTTCGAAACGGATAGTAGGGTCAAGAACAAGAGCCCGTTTTAAGAGTCCGTTAATAGCAATAATGTCTGCCCGTCTGAAAGAACCATCTGATGATACACAATGTACTTCCTCATGAATCTCCGAATTTAAAGTTTTTAACGATGTCGCCAAAGCATGTCGTACACGATGATGTCTAGCATTGATCAGCAGCTCGCCTTTGGGGCATTGTCCAAGCACGTGTCCAAGTGTTTCAAGCTCACTACAGTCTGGATGTTGTGCTTAGAGTTCTGCCCGGTATTGCGCGAACCGCCGAAATATTGCTTGACATTTTAAAGCATTGGTCCATTCTGAGGAAGATAGGCCCTTTCGATTGCTTACCCATGAGTTAGCCTTGGGGAGATCACTATAAACAATAACAATAACCCCTTTACCACGCAAGGTATGGTTTCTCCAAGTTTGGAATGCGTCATTTCTTAAGTGTTTACGAATTTTACGACCTGACCAGTTGACAGCATCAATAGCTGTGATATTCAATTTTTACAGAGCAGAAACTTTTTCACTTACAAGGTCCCTAACATTGTGGAGATGGGAGTCATCAACACGAAGAAGAGTATTATAGATATTTATGTGTTGCACATAAGCTTCCCAAGATGCTTTCATTAACGATATTTTTTAGGGGAGTAAAGCATTCCGTCTCGGCGGTCATGACTTCAACAACTTAGACCAGTGGGATCTTAAAATGGAGGTTCACTTTCCCACTTAACAAATTCTGCAATATCAATATTATGTTTAATGAAAACTTCATTAAAATTATTATGAATGTGCTTTATCATAACTTTAAAAACACCTGCGTGTAAAATGTGTTAACACTGAAACTTGTAAATGAGTAATGAACCAGTAACAATAATGTATCTTAAATGGGAAGGAGAAAAACATAAGTTAAGCTCTCGTTTTATATTATCTATTTCGCTCTGTTGCTTGATTGCTTAACTTTGCAACGAAACCTATTAAAATGGCGATTACAGACGAGGGAGCCTTAAGAATTCCTCTGTAGATTAATTAATCAAGATAATAGGCTTTGTTAAAATAATATTACATTTACCCATTCCTCGTTTTGTTTTATATTTTGTCTATTTTATTGCCTGTAACTAATAGTGTTACACGTATGAGCATATATCGTCATCTGATTTGCAATTTGCCGTGTTCGTGTGAACCGCGCGTCAGTAACTTCAATGGCAATTTTTTTTCCAACTTTTGTACCTACAAACAGATGGTACCTACAAACCTACAAACAGTCACTAATTTGTATTTTAGATACGTAGAGTGGAATATTACAGTATTGATCAGTGATACAGTACACCCGAGAAATTATTGGCAAACACATATAGGATTGATATTTTAAAATATATATTTGCTAGAAAAGTGTATTATTGTTATTTGATATGCAATAAAGTGAAATCCTATTTCACCTGAAGGCATAATGTATTAGGCTTAAATGTTTACAATAATACAGAATTGAATTTAAATTATAATATAAATTAAACATACATCGTCATCGAATACCGGTATTTAATATTATGAATGTGTTTATAGTGAAATCGAGATGTGCTCTGCTGATTTTAATATATTTTGTTTATAAATGACATGAACGATTTGAATAATGGTCTTTCAATAAACAAGTCAGTTAGTGGATTTTTAAATTCACAGCCGGTACTATTACGTAGTGAGATTATTTCATATCTTTCAAGCTAAAATAATGGACAATCAAACAGAATATGCTGCAACGGTTGATTGTCATTTCCACATGCTCGGTTTTCATTGCCTTTAACCCTGTATGTAATTTTTACGTATAATGGGTAAAAAATTCATCCTCATTACATTTCCCACCAAGCGAGCTCCTTGCCTCCATCTGTCAGTCTCTCACTATCACTCGTGACAGCAGGTTGCAACTTACACGCTTAGCCAAGTTATTATAAGATATACAGGAATATCATTTTATTTTTACTTCAATTTTTATTGTACCTGAGTTTTTTAATGTACTTCACTCACACCCCCTCTACTAGTAAACTCCCAACCGTCCTCCACACAGAACAAAGGCCGCGTATGCAGTACTGAGTTAGTGAGTATAGTACGTTCCAGAAATATGTTCGCGTTTTCCAGTGACGAAAAAGCTTCCAATATTGAATCATATTTTCGCACAGGTACTGTCGTCCGCTTGCCTACGTCGCATCCCGGTTTCCCCCCACCTGCTTCTGTTCGCCCCTCTGTAAAGTCTAGTACCTGGCCTGTCTTAGCTCTTTTTCTGAAAACATTAATTTCTGTTAGGAATTGGACGTCTACGTAATATTATACAACTGTTTGAAATAACTTAAGTAAAAGGGCCTCGTTAAGTAATTAACTGTCACGTGATTTCCTCTCCTTTCTCCGACCCTGCGACATAACCACTTGAACGGACAGTAGATACCATGTCTGAGTAATTTTATCTTTTCGGATCGGGCAGAAGTGAAGATTAAATTTACAGTACGTAAGGTACTCTTTTATAGAATAGGTAGGTACAGAATTATTTCAACATGAGTTACTGATACGAAGGATGAAACTGGTAATTGGAATTAGGTAAAATAGTCAATAGTGCGGTAATATGCACAAAAGAACTGAAACCTATATCGAAATGAACGGCCACCATTTTCAAAAATGTGTTTAAATATCCATATTATGATTATTTTTCAATTTAACTTCATTCTCTATATTGTACGCTAATGTGCTGTAACACTGCATAATTAATACGTTCGAATGGATAGCTCAATTCGTGAGTAAAAACACTAAGTGTTAATACAATACTGTACTTTGATTAAACAAGAACCTAATGAAAATTATCAAACTCAAAATTGCGATATTTCCTAGTTTAAGTAAATGGATGAATTACATTTCTTCCCTCCTATATCTAGTAAAGTGATTTGTATTTTACGCCAGTATCATCAAACTCCAGTCTTGGAAGGGGGAGCAAGCGGTGTTTCCGGTTCTAGAGCTTTAATCCAAAGATAAGTATAGTCAGGTTAATATTAAAAATGTTAGTAAAAATGAAATGATGTCCCTACAGTATATTTGGAAGTGTACATCAGAATTACGTATCAATAGAGAATTGTTTCTGTCAGTGCGGTTGATTTATTTTCTTATACTGTAAGTGTGTCTTATCTAACAAAGTAACACTGGATGAAAACTTACGCGATGATCCTGACACTACTATGCAAATTACAAATGAAAGTTCAGATGATAGCGCTGAAGACAGTGTAGAGTTTGATGATGAAGTTTGTGATAGTGACAAGGACCTAGAATACGTACCGGGATGAAGTTGCAGCTCAGGAAAAAAAATAATGGAAGATACAGCAGGAGAGATCGAGAATAATTGTAGAAAACTAGCGAAAAAAGCGAATGGAGAAAAAAGAAAAAGAAGCAAGAAAAAAGGAAGCGAGAAACTCACCATGTAATAATAATAATAATAATAATAATAATAATAATAATAATAATAATAATAATAATTTAGTAATGATTTATTTTAGCTGGCAGAGTTAAGGCCGTAAGGCCTTCTCTTCCACTCAACCAGCAAAAATATATATACATATGCATGAACTTACAAAGAATTCAACAATTTGATTTAGATGAGAGTTACATGTATACAAGAGTTATTTACGAATTAAACAACAAAATACTATGAACTATTAATTAAACACTGAAATAAACTGTGTAGCAGAATTAAGCTAAAATACATAGAATGTTAATATATTTCAAATAATATTAGATAATAGAAAGAGATTATTATGAGACAATTTTGATACTACAGCACTATCAGGATGATGTCTAAAGAAAGAAGTAACAATGTAGTCAGTGATAGTTTAAATCAGTATGATTGGAGTGAAATGTATTCAGCCAACAAAACACCTCCAGAAGCTGAAGAGAATACCTTTGAATAGTGTAATACGAAATTCAACTTTGTTTTCCAGACTCATTTTGTCTTCCTGCCTGCGCTTCTTTCGCGTATCATTATCCAAATTAGTACCAATATCTATAACAATCAAACATGTTGATTTTGCTTTCCCTCATTACCAAGTAAATTGAAGTAAATAAGTACGCAAACAATAAACAAATAAAATAAATAAAACTAAAGAAAACAATAAAATTTAATTCTGAAATATTTTCTTGTAGTTCATTTTATATGGTTTGTTTCCTGTAAATTTATTTTTATACTAGCCGTACCCGTGCGCTCCGCTGCACCTGTTAGAAATAAATATAAAGTAATTACATAATTAAAATAGGACGTTTGATCCAGGGAACATTCGTGTTTGATAGAAGGATAAATCGTTTAATGTGTTACTTAATTTAAATTGTATTTAAATAATTAAAATGCAGTAATTTTGATCCAGAGAGCAATCATCTGGTGCAATGACATTTTTTTTTTTTCCGTGGGCAACTTATAACATGTTTCTTAATTGTTATTACATGCAACCATAGTTTATTGAAGATTGACATATCATTTAGTTTTAATGTGTATACTTTATATTACTTGCTATATGTTTCAGAAGTTACTGTAGTAACATTGTAGAATTATGTCCATCTAGAGAAACTACACTTTCCAATGGTGAAATAAGAATTAAACAATTAATTAGCTTCCGATATTACTTCATACAAACACAGAAACATTCTCTTTAGGCTATGTTTAATATATTTCGATTGTTGTTGTCCAAGGCCCCTTATAGAGGAAGTCATTTGTTCTTATTTCAGAACAGCGCCTTAGATGGCGTTGTTATTTTAATTTTAAAACTCATTTTCTCATTAAATATCAGTTCTATCAAACTTTTGTATAGAATAAAACTTATCGAAATTATTTTTAAAGAAACTTTTGTTATGTAACATTTTTTACAAATACCAATAATAAGCGAGATATTTCGATTTATTTAATTCAGGCCTCCTTATAACCCCCTTTTAAATACAGTATTTTGAATGCCATATAGCCTAAAATCTAAGTTACAACGAACTTAATTTATATTTCAATTTTCATATAAATCGGTTCAGCCATTATCGCGTGAAAAGGTAACAAACATCCAGACAGACAGACAGACAGACAGACAGACAGACAGACAGACAAACAAAATTTTCAAAAAAGCGATTTTCGGTTTCAGGATGGTTAATTATACATGTTAACACCAATTATTTTTTGGAAAATGGAAAATTACCAGAAAAATTTTAGCTACAGATTTATTATTAGTATAGATAAGAATAAATTGGACATCAAAATTATATTGAGGTATATTTTATTCTAGTTATGTCTATATGATCTTATATTTCACATAAGTTTATTATCAACAAAATAAAAATTAGAAACAAAAAAGAGGCTTAACAAATAAAATTACAAAGAAAGAAATAAAAACTATAGTCTGAAGCGAATATAGAACTCAAAAACACTTTTTTCGTCTATTGCGTCACTTTTACATACCAATAGCAACACTCGATTGATGATAGCATTCTAGGGTTAATATGGAATCTATGGATTACTCCCCAAATTTACCCGCCCTGTCGAGAACTGTGTCAACAGAGTTAGTAACTGAGGCCTGAGACCACCCTTCATCATTTTTGGAATTTTAATGTAAAAATGGAAGTTGTCACTTACGTGAAACATTGTGGAAATTCTAGCGCTACATTGAAAAATGGGACTTATCAAATGACTATTCTCCTTTTTCTAACAAAGAGTTTCACGCGTTTCGAGATTCACTTCGATATGCACAGTCGTTACCTTCGAGGAACCTTTTGAAAAGGAAGAGGAAAGCGAAAGGCGTGGTTTGGAATGCATATGTTAAAACGATACAATAAACCTGCTGCAGAGGATACAGCGGGTGTTCTTGAAACAATGAATTCAGAAACTAACTGTACATGAAACTTTTAGCACTGTACCATGAATTAATACGCTTTTTAGATACAGTAGACCAAAAGAAAAGATACATTTCAGTTCTAGAAGAGTCTTTAAAGTTTTTTAAGGAAACTTGTTACAAATAAGGATCAACCAAGCTCCTATACGTATAAGTTTACCCCATGTGTCAGTAATCTATGCAATCTCACTTCCGTCGTCTCATTTAGATAGTATTAGCTATTTGACAGCCTCATCAAGTGCTGCAGTAGAACAAATAAGTCGACCTGAATACTTGACAGCTACAGTGTACACTCCAGTCGACTCAGGAAGTCAGTGTTGCAGACATAATCAGACGTTTGACAAGCTTCGTGTACAAACACCTTAACCTGCACTGTTTAGGGAAGTGATGACAGGTACTAGAAATAATTTCTTTTTTACGATAGTGCGTAAAGTTGCATTTTACCGACCGTTATCAGTGTGTAAAGTGAGTCTTTAAAACACAAGTGCGTAAAAGTGTAAGTATGGTAATCACTTTACGCACTGCTATTCATTTTACTGCCAAAGAAAATACAATAGGTCCATTCAATGTACAAACTTCATTAAATAAGAAATTAATGCATTAGCTCGATTTTCAGGACGTAAATATTACACTTAACAGAAATAAGTAACAAATTTAGCATTCATGTTAGGAGGAAAGAAATCCAAATAAGAATGAAAAAAGTATATTTTGAGGGACATATTACACTCCATTTTGTCATATGCACTTAACATGGGTTCCACAAGTTCTATGTAGTTGTCTGCCCTAGAATTTCCAAGGAAATTTGAGCAAACGTCTTTGAAAACGCTCCATGTCATTCTTTCTGTAACGGAAAGTTTTTCTCCAAACAAAGGGTCAGCTATTGCTTTGTGACCGATGAAAATGCCCTCTTTTAATTTGCCTTCACTCAAACTGATAAACTTTTCCTTTAAATACTGAAAACTACACCCTTGTTTGTTCATTGCATAGACCTCACTTTGAACTATTATAAAATTTACTTAATAGAAGGGACAAATATCTTTTTATTTATTGGAAGTACTAAATAACTTGCCAACAACCATAAGAAACCGAAAATAAGTCATAAACTCATAAAATGCATTAACTTTTGTTTTGGTTTATACCCCCAACCCGCGCCAGTTGTTTCCTGGGGGAGCGCTTATCGAAAAGTGAAATCATAGCATACCGGTAGCGGTAGCTTAAAAACCTTACGTGATACGAAGAAAAGAGATGCATTCTCGGATTCAGCGCACATCAAACCATAAGGGACACATTGTTATAAGTCGGAGAAAAATTCTTGTTGTTCAGTGTTATTTAAGGACGGTGTATAAAGTATGAAATAATCTGGCTTCGGTGGAATTGATGACAGAGAGATCGAACCCAGGACTTGCCATGGATTATATGACATTAATAATAATAATAATAATAATAATAATAATAATAATAATAATAATAATAATAATACTTACTGACTTTTAAGGAACCTGAAGGTTCATTGTTTGGAAGTAAATCCCGCCAAAAGGTCCCTACAAAGTAAGATTATGTCTCTATCATCATATCCCACCTCCCTCAAATCCAATTTAAAATTATCCTATCTTTCTCGGCCTCCCCAAATCTTTTTCCTCTGGCCTCCCAACAACACTCTAAATGCATTCCTGGATTCGCCCATAAATTAAACACAGAATAAATTCTCGCTACATGGATCTCAAACGTCTGGATTTAATGTTCCTGTTATTATTCAGGTGAAGAATACAAGTCTGCTGTCAAAAATCTGTGTTGTTACAGTAACTTTCTGTATTATCCTGTAACTTCATCCCTTTTATCCCCAAATATTTTCCTAAACACCTTATTCTCAAACACCCTTAACCTATTAATTAAATGAGAAAAGGTCAAAAAAACAGTTTCGTAAGTCAAGATTAAAAAGAATGGAGAAATTACACAACACAGAACTGAACACTATTTATTGATAAAATAAATAAAATAATAAAACATTAAAACCAGACGTTTGAGATGGGCAGGGCTATGCTCCCATCTTCATGGACGAATCCACGACTATGTATATATTCCTCTTTAAGATACGACACGCGGTAGAACATCTTTACCGAGAGTCGATGGGAAGATAATATTAAAATGGGGGATTTGAGGGAGGTGGAATATGATGATAGAGACTGGATTAATCTTGCTCAGGATAACTGACCAATGGCGGCATTATTTGATTTTTAACAATGAACCTCCGGTTCCTCTCCAGTAAGTAAGAGAGTCCAATAATAATAATAATAATAATAATAAATAATAATAATAATAATAATAATAATAATAATAATAATAATAATAATAATAATAATTTATTGCTAGAACAAAGATACATATTGTTTTCTTTTTATAAAAATCACTCTAGCACCCCCAAAAGAGTACATACTCGTGCTCAGGGGGCATTCTACAAAAGCCTTACAGTTTGCAAAAACCTTGCAGAAAACAGCCAAGTAGTCAACCCAATCGGAATTCGAACCCACGCCGAAGTAGAGCCTTGGATCAAGATGTTAGTTCCTTACTCCTGGGCCACACCGTTTGTATTTTTCATCAAGGTGACAAAATTTCCTGTTTTTAGTGGAATTTATTCTCATCACTTATAAGTAGTAGCAGGTGTAATTTAAAGAAGATTATTTCTTTATCCACGTTAAAAAGGTTGGGATTAAAAATTGAAACGTGTTATACACCGTGTCAATGTCGAAAATGTTTAGAAAGTGTCTACATGGAAGAGGAACGTCTTCCCGCTGACAGTTGATACATTAAAAATTACTGTTATCATTATTGATTTTGTGTCCTGACATGTAAAATCCCGTAAGGTTTTTAATTCCGTCGTTTGGTTTTACGCGAATATCAGTGACATTGCTTTAATACAAAAAACAAACACGTTTCTGCTACCCTGCATTTGTATCCGATCCCATTCGATTAGCTTTGCGTTAATAATTCATTGTAATGAATATGAAAAGCGCGAGTTTTTGTAAATAAAATATAACCTGTATTGAAAACCCAAAACAAATAAGCATACAGTAAATACATTAATATCCTATGCTATTTTATACTGCATCAGGTACAGTAGGTTTAACGATAATATCGTATCGGATTCCACGTGTGGCCAACTCTCGCAATTTTTATTAAATTATTAGAACAATGAAAAATTACCTTAATCCACAGACGTAATGTGAACACAACTCGTATTACAGAAAATGTTATAGAAAGTCTTAAGCAATATTGTTATTTTTATTACGAAATATTTTCAAAGCTTTATATTCCGTGACATGCTACTGGAGCTAAATGACAACTGTGGGCAGTATTGGATGGAGATAAATGCAAATAAGACGAAGACCATGGTCATAGGAAGAAAATTAAAGAAGGTGAACATGCGAGTTCAAAATGAAACAGTGAAACAAGTGGGTTCATAATGAAACAGTGAAATAAGTGGGTTCAAAATGAAACAGTGAAACAAGTGGGTTCGTAATGAAAAAGTGAAACAAGTGGGTTCAAAATGAAACAGTGAAACAAGTGGGTTCATAATGAAACAGTGAAACAAGTGGGTTCAAAATGAAACAGTGAAACAAGTGGGTTCATAATGAAACAGTGAAACAAGTGGGTTCAAAATGAAACAGTGAAACAAGTGGGTTCATAATGAAACAATGAAACAAGTGGGTTCATAATGAAACAGTGAAACAAGTGGGTTCAAAATGAAACAGTGAAACAAGTGGGTTCAAAATGAAACAGTGAAACAAGTGGGTTCATAATGAAACAGTGAAACATGTAGGTTCTAATGAAACAGTGAAACAAGTGGGTTCATAATGAAACAGTGAAACAAGTGGGTTCAAAATGAAACAGTGAAACAAGTGGGTTCATAATGAAACAGTGAAACAAGTGGGTTCAAAATGAAACAGTGAAACAAGTGGGTTCATAATGAAACAGTGAAACATGTAGGTTCTAATGAAACAGTGAAACAAGTGGGTTCATAATGAAACAGTGAAACAAGTGGGTTCAAAATGAAACAGTGAAACAAGAGGGTTCATAATGAAACAGTAAAACAAGTGGGTTCATAATGAAACAGTGAAACAAGTGGGTTCATAATGAAGCAGTGAAACAAGTGGGTTCATAATGAAACAGTGAAACAATTGGGTTCAAAATGAAACAGTGAAACAAGTGGGTTCATAATGAAACAGTGAAACAAGTGGGTTCATAATGAAACAATGAAACAAGTGGGTTCAAAATGAAACAGTAAAACAAGTGGACAGCTTCAAATACTTGGGGTGTACTATAAGCAACATCATGAGCTGCTGGCAGGAAGTCAAAATGAGGATAGCAATGGCAAAGGAAACTTTTAATAGAGAAAGGAGCATCTTCTGCGGACCTCTGGATAAAGAACTACGGAAGAGACTAGTGAAGTGCTTTGTGTGGAGTTGACATTGTATGGGGCAGAAACATTGGAATTACAACGAAGTGAAGTGAAATGTAGATATGGAGAAGAATGGAGCGTGTGAAATGGACAGACACAATAAGAAATGAAACTGTGCTAGAAAGAGTGGATGAAGAAAGAATAATGCTGAAACTGATCAGGAAGACAAACAGAAATTTAATTGGGTCACTGGCTAAGAAGAAATGCTTACTGAAGGATGGACTGGAAGGAATAGTGAATGGGAGAAAAGTTCGGGGCAGAAGAAAATATCAGATAACAGACGACATAAAGCTTGACAGAACCTATCAAACTGTAGCTTATAATCACAGTAGCAACTTCGGTGCAACGCTTTATAACAAGATAACAGCTGAATTCCCAAACATACAATTTTCTGGAGGAATGAATGAGTTTTTAAGTAACAGGACAGTAACACAGCCTTTTAGACAAGGATTGGAGTTGTTTTCAAAGAAAACATGCAGAAAATATATTGATTGTGGACTCAAACATAGTCATATATATCTATAAAACATAAAAATAGTTAAATGGAATGAGCGAATTTTCAGATCACACTCTTTAATTACTATACAATTACAGCAGAATCAGAGTACTAAAACATTTAATTTACCTGATTACTTTACAGACTAGACAATTTATTATAGGAAATAAGAAGAAAGAAATAGTTACTGGAATAAAAATTAAACCTAGAATAATTATATAAAGCTGGAATTATTGGCGATTGAAGTATTTTGTGCTAGAATAAGAGAAATATTTACAAGAAATAATGTCTGAACGAGTCTCAATTACTGACCAACTGCCTAGTAAGTTTGCGTTTGAATTGAGTTTCATTTCGACAGTTCCTGATGTTGCGAATTACATAGTTTGGCAGGGCAATTGTGAAAGAGGATAGATCTCCGCATACGATCCATAATAATAATAATAATAATAATAATAATAATAATAATAATAAAATAATGATACTTACTTACAAATGGCTTTTAAGGAACCCGCAGGTTCATTGCAGCCCTCACATAAGCCCGCCATCAATCCCTATCCTGTGCAAGATTAATCCACTCTCTATCATCATATACCACCTCCCTCACATCAATTTTTATATTATCCTCCCATCTAGTCTCGGCCTCCCAAAAGGTCTTTTTCCCTCCGGCCCCCCAACTAATACTCTATATGCATTTCTGGATTCGCCCATACGTGCTACATGCCCTGTCCATCTCAAACGTCTGGATTTAATGTTTCTAATTATGTATCAGATGAAGAATAAAATGCATGCAGGTCTGCGTTGTGTAACTTTCTCCATTCTCCTGTAACTTCATTATCTTTTAACCCAAAATATTTTCCTAAGAACCTTAATTTTGTTCACTTTCTCAAAGTGAGAATCCAAGTTTCACAACCATACATAACAACCGGTAATATAATTGTTTTTTTTTTGGTCCACACCTGTGGAGTAACGGTTAGCGCGTCTGGCGGCGAAACCAGGTGGCCTGGGTTCGATTCTCGGTTGGGGCAAGTTACCTGGTTGAGGTTTTTTCCGAGGTTTTCCCTCAACCCAATATGAGCAAATGCTTGGTAACTTTCGGTGCTGGACCTCGGACTCATTTCACCGGCATTATCACATTCATTTCATTCAGACGCTAAATATCCTAAGATGTTGATAATGCGTCGTAAAATAACCTACTAAAAATAAAAATAACTTTAAGATTTTTTGACAGTAGATTAGATGACAAAAGCTTCTCAACCGAATAATAACACTCAATTCCCATATTTATTCTGCGTTTAATTTCCTCCCGAGTGTCTGTTACTGTTGCTCCAAGATATTTGAATTTTTCTACTTCTTAAAAGAATAAATCTCCAATTTTTATATTTCTATTTCAGAATATTCTGGTCACGAGACAAAATAATAATAATAATAATAATAAATAATAATAACAATAATAATAATAACAATAATAATAATAATAATAATAATAATAATAATAATAATAATAATAATAATAATAATAATAAATGAATGACGGAACGCGTACAGAAGTGTTGCAAAGCAAATTTAATGATCTTGTCTTTGAATACAATCCGTGATGCAGCTTCTGTCAGATGTGATTGCATTCCGAGAGTAATTATGTTTATTTTTTTGTATACATTACATTAATGCCACCTCCGCAACATGAACAACGTTGCCATAATAAGATACTGTATTACCATTTAAAAATACGTTGACCTTCATATTTTGTAAATTCATATAGTAAAAGAAATCATTACATGCATCAGATATCCCCTTCGATATAATTTAATTCCTATTTGTCGTTTGTGTTAAAAATATTATCGGAGATGGAAAAGTTAAGTTAGTCAATCTATATGCATACAGAGGGAGAGTTTTATATATAATTATTTACTTGTACAGGGACATCATTTTATTTTTACTTCAATATTGTACCTGAGTTTTGAATAACCCCTTCTAAATGAATTCAACCGTCCTCCACGCAGATCCAAGACCGCGTATACAGTCATAGTAGCCTCACCGTCACAGTACGTTCCAAAATATGTTCGCGTTTTCCAACGAAAGAGCATTCAAATTGCATCATTTTCGCACAGGTACTGTCGTCCATTTGCCTACGTCGCATTCCGGTTTTCTCCACCAGCATCTATTCGCCTCTCTGTAAATGCTATGACTGGGCTGCCTTATCTCTTTTCAAATTTCTGTTAGGAATTGGACATCTACGTAATATTATACCCATAAAACTGTTTAAAATAACTGAAATAAAAGGGCCTCGTTAAGTAATTAACTGTCATTTCCCTCCTTTCTACGATCCTGCGACATAACCACTTGGACGGACAGTAGATAGCATGTTTGAGTAATTTTATCTTTTCGGATCGAGCAGATGAAGATTGAAATTACAGTACGTAAGGTACTCTTTTATTGAATAGGTAGGTACAAAATTATTTCAACATTTACTAGTACGTGGTAATTGGAATTACACACATTAGAACTATTATCAAAATGAACCGCTACCATTTTGAAAAATGTGTTTAAATATCCATATTATGATTATTTTAATTTAACTTCATTCTCTATAGTGTACGCTAATGTGCTGTAGACAGTATAATATACACTGCATAATGAATAGTCCGTATGGACAGCTCAGTTCGTGAGTAAAAACACTCATTGTTAATGCTGTACTGTATTCTGATTAAACAAAAACGTAATGAAAATTATAAAACTCAAAAGCGTGATATTTCCTTTTACGTAAATGGGTGAACTACTTTTCTTCCCTCCTATACCTAGTAAAGTGATTTGTTTGTATATTACGCCATCGAACTCCAGTCGTGGAAGGGAGTAGCAACCGTTGATCCAGAGGTATAGCCAGGTTAATATCAGAAATGTTATAAAAATAAAATGATGTCCCTGTATATACATGCTTACTGTATTATAGTGTAGGCCTACTGCACGCATACAGATAGGCCTAAGAAAATATGTTTGTACTTGAATCCCACGATGTGCAAATACCATTTGATTTGACTAATAAAAATAATATTCGGTTATTTCAAAAGATTACATTTATATTGAGCAAATGTTCGGAATGACGAAAAGAAGATGTAGGCATTTAAGAAACCTTTTTACAGATTTCCGCATAAAGCGGATGTCGATCTCCTCCTCGCCCCAAGGAAGCAGTCGTCTTCTTTCTATTCCTTCCATCTCGCTACTGGCGTAGATCTTAAATTATTACGTCACAGAGAACTGAATTGAAAAGAATAATACTGCATAAGAGGGCTGTGTTTGCGTGCTATAAGCATGGTCGTGTTGTAGTCATTGAGGTATATTACTGTCGGTAAAAAAAAAATAATTATGAAATTTCACGTAAATATGAAAATAATTTATGTGCATCCCTTAACAAGTACCCGTCGGGATTTAAATACAGAGGTATAGACATGCTCTTCAGGCATGGCAGCCGAAATACACTTCTTAGTCACCCGTGAGGGATTGAGTTGCGTGCCGATTGCACTGCCGGCTAAGTCGACTCCATCCGCATACCCAAGAACGCCTTGAGTAGGAAAGAAGTGTGTACAGTAAGACTGGGAAAACAGTGAGACATATTTTATTAGATGGTAAATTTTGATGTTGAAATGTTGGTAACAGTGGAGTTGTATGTTGCATGAGTAAAGTAACAGTATTTTCATACTCGATTTAATTCTAGTTATAAAGGTGAATGATGAAAAAAATAATTCGTAATTTTTCACTCTAGAAGTAAAATTTTGGCTTGTGTTTAATGAAGGTTTTATTGGATATATAAATGAGATTATAAATATGAATGTCCTGTTATCTAATACTATGGTATTTGAGATTATGTTTGGCAAACTTTCGTTTTTCTTGTTTTAATTTTGAAGTGATGGCGTCATTTTTAAATAAACTATGCGTGAAGGGAACAGTGAGACATGCCATTGAAGGGTACACTGAGACGTCTCACTGTTCCCATGTACCAATGATTTGCAAAAACAAACTGTAATTATATTACATTTACCAGTAACTAACATTAAAAATGAACATACTAATAACCAATTTAGGAACTGTAGCTCAAAATAATGGATACATTACGTTTTAATGGTCTCATAAATAAAAAATTATTCACAAAATTTAAGAAAATGTTAAAAAATAATAAAGGATTACATTAAATTCTTATAATTATAAGCTTTGTTGTCACCAAAAATTCATTTAATTTCTTCGCAAAAGTTTGAAATGTCATGGAAAATTCAGATGTTTCAATGGTTTCGAGTCAGACATCAAAATGATTCTAAATAAGCCTACAGAACATGGCAAGATAAGATACAGCAAGCTTTACTTTCTTTTGAAATAAATGTAAATCATTTCAGTGTCACTGTACCCTCCTGAATGGGAACAGTAAGACATTTGTATTTTTTTTTACAAACACGTATTGTATATTATGTCCTTTATCTATTAGCATTTTTGTTTATGTATTATTATACTCCATGTTTTAATGTCTATTTCTATTGCACTTGGTTTTAAAAATACTTAAATTATCACTTGCATACATATGTCTTAATATTTTGTGTCTCACTGTACCCACTACTCCCCTACTTCGGTCAATGTTTCCAGTGTTTATATGAAGAACGGTTTTTATTTTGGATATAAAATTAAATTATGGTTTATTTAACGACGCTCGCAACTGTTGAGTTTATATCAGCGTCGCCGGTGTGCCGGAATTCTGTCCCGCAGGAGTTCTTTTACATGCCAGTAAATCTACTGACATGAGCCTGTTGCATTTAAACACACTTAAATGCCATCGACTTGGGCCGGGATCGAACCCGCAACCTCGAGCATAGAAGGCAGCGCTATACCAACTACGCTACCGAGGCCGACTATTGTACTGTATTTTGAGTAAATAAAAACCTAACGAAAATTATCAAACTGAAAATCGTAATAGTTACTAGTTTACGTAAATGGATGCACTACTTTTTTACCTTCCTATACCTAGTAAAGTGATTTGTTTGTATTTTACACTTACTTACTTACTGGCTTTTAAGGAACCCGGAGATTCATTGCCGCCCTCACATAAGCCCGCCATCGGTTCCTATCCTGAGCAAGATCAATCCAGTCTCTATCATCATATCCATCCTCCCTCAAATCCATTTTAATATTATCCTCCCATCTAAGTCTCGGCCTCCCCAAAGGTCTTTTTCTCTCCGGTCTCCCAACTAACACTCTATATGCCTTTTATCATCAAACTCCGGTCGTGGAAGAGAGTAGGCTAACATAGTGTTTGTGGTTCTCAACAGTTAATCCAAAGGTATAACCAAGTTAATATTAGAAATGTTAGTAAAAACAAAATGATGACCCGGTATAAGGGACTGTAGTCTAGAATAGAGTTCCTTTATTTATGTATATTATAATAGATGAGAGTTGGGATAGTGCAAGCAGCGTTGATTGTACAGTGATAGAAATTAGCGTATACGAATGCCTCAGCAACGAAACGAAGATACTGGATAGATATACGTCAATTTATGAATCATTATACAATCAATGCAGGCATACGTTGTCTCAACTCTTGCCTATTACAGCCTATAGATAAAGGAACTACAGCCTAGAATCAACACTGCTATCTATCAATCTTAGAATATACCACGAGGACAATAATGTCGTGGCAGGCCAAATACTGCAGAAACTCCCCCAAAAAAAAACTATCAAAATTTTGGCTTCATCCACCACAGAAGCTATGTTCGCCGGAGCAAGGGATCGAACCCTGGTTTTCTTGCATGACAGTCTTATCAAGGCGGCCAACTATGACACATTTTCATGAAATTCACTTTTTCGCCTTGTATTAAACTATTATACAGTGGGATCACCGTGACAGAAGATCAACACAACGGATTAAATGTGAGCATCTTACGTACTTCGTAATGAGAACAAGTAAGTACGTGCCACTTCGTATGAAAAATTAACGAGTCGAGACAAACAGGCCTTCCAATTTGGATATGTCCGTGTCCTTTAGCTGTGAGACCTTCTTTGTTTGTGGAATCGTTACGATTATCTTATTTGGAATGCAGGCAGGCCCTTTGTGTGCTTGTCACCGTAAGCTCTTGAAGCCCGTCGCTAGGGACATCGCCTTCCTTTTTGTTGGCTCGGTTCAAGTGGACCGCATACTTTGTCATTGTCACCTGTTCACATCTCCAAATACAGCAGCTCTCAAATAGAGGCAGGCCCCTTTGACCATCTCTGACGATACAAACTCTCTTACAAAAAACTCGAAATAAGAATTTACAATGAGACACAGTGCAGATGGTTGGCTCTACAGCGGATGGAATGAACGTAGCATATTATGTTCTCAACAAAGGATGCGCGGGTTGTGCCTGAAGATCTGATGAAATCAGATGTAAATTGTCTCATGCTGAAACAGTATGTCCCATTATTGTGTACCTTGTCCATCGTGTTATACATTTACAGTCTTACTAATAAACCGTGTATAGTTTTTATACGGGACTTATGCAGAGTTGAGACAGAAAACTTTACTAATAAACCAAGCATAAGCGATGGATGTATAAACAGTCTGGAACTATACAATGGGAATTGCTTTGCAATAGTCATATACACGAACCCCTTGTTTAAGCGTTGAATAGGCCTATAGAGGAAAAAATAGCCGCCCCTCTAACAGCTGTTCGTATCGACTATCATTTTATGATGATGGTTGCCTTGTAACCACAGAAGAACAAACCAAAGAACACAGAATAATAAGAATAATATTGCTGTAGCTGGTACTCTTTGACCGAAGTATAGTGTAGTAATCGATTAGAGCCAGTTGTACTATCGATACTTCACATGCCACACTAGAGCGCTCTACCGGATGCAATAGAGAACCTCAGATATTCTATTACCTTTCATAACGAAGTAATGACGAAACTATGATGTAGCTGTGTAACAGTTATATTGTTATACGCGATGTAGTGATTATTAGTAAGGAATTTACACACGACATATAAACGAGCTACTCATTGTATAAGTATAAGACAGTTAAACATCTGTATATAGAGTTTTTATTAGTAAGACCGTTAAAAAATTAAACAAAAAATGCGATATGAACTAATTCTTTATACGGCTCGGCTACAGAGATATGACAGAGAGAAAGAATCAATGAAATATATTTCTAACCACGTAACTGTTTATTGCCGCAGTTCGTTATAGTATCATAGTACGTATTTAATATGTTCGCCATTGAAATCGCAACATAAGCGTGCCCATCTTTTTACGGCGAATTCTTTGATTTTGAACAAGAATGGAGAGCTTCGAATCTCACCACATACCTTGACAAGTAGTGTAGGGTAGGATGTCTTCCACCATACACCAGAATCTTTAGATGACCGAATAACTAAAACTTGCAAGGTGTGAGATCGAGTGATCTTGCCACAGAACAGATCCATTCCTCCCAATCCATCGTCCTGGAAATTTCATGTCTAAATGTTTGAGATAATGCGCAGCGTACTTGTGGCAGCAGCACATATATTCAATCGTGTCTCCCCAGAATAAGACTCTTGTAAATACGTTCCCCAATAGAATTCTCGGTTTCTCTGTAACTAAGCCGTTTAGACAATTAGTACGTATGACTTTTTTTGTTTGTTTACAGGTGTATAACACGAGGTACATGTTTAAAGCACACAATAACGGGACATTCCGTACACCAGATGCGGCAATGGTATGTGACAGTTTTCAGAACGCAGTTGTTTGTAGCATTTACTAGTAGGAAAAGAAACATTGTTGTCTATGCGAACTTCAAGTTACGTAATTTCTGCTATAATTGTATTGGAAGATAATATGACTAAATTATTCGGTGAAAGAACTGTCAGCAAACCTTTCTCCTGGACACATCATTTCACGTTTTGAAGACATCAACTGGCCGCCAAGATCCCCTGATCTGACGGCTTCCGGCTGCTTCAATGTAAGAATATTTGAAAAAGTAAATTGAATTGTTAATAGGTCACACACCACCACGGAGTTAAAAGAGAGCATAACTATTGGGACTTTCAAAGTATATTACAAGAATGTGTTCTTTGTCTTGTAGGTTATTAGAGAATGTACTTAAAAAATAAGTATAAATGGTAAATTGCAGTGTACTACTATTTTTTTCCCAGAATGTTTTTTTTTTTCATTTGTCTCAGTGTCCTAAAAGAATACTATGAAAACCGTCACATTGCATTGCCGCACCCGATATATTATTTCGTATATACTTATACATACTGTAACGAAAAAAGTGGGCAAAACTTCAGGTATGAATTTCTCATATATATATATATATATATATATATATAATAAAAGGACGAACCGTTAACTAACGTCATTAATTTCAGGCTGTTATTTTTTTAGATATTTCAAACAAAAGGTTTAATACAATTTTGCTCGTTTTCTATTCTTTTTCGAGAAAAAAAATTGTTTTTATATGAAACATTTCATAGCGTGTTTTGAGAAAGCCATTGATTTAATTTCCAATATGCTCAATCGATTTAAGAAATCAGCGTATTATGATAATAAATTATTGAAAGAATTTTGGTTTTGTACTTTAAATGTGCAGAACTTTGATCCGAACAAATGTAACATTTTAAAATTTATTTTCAAACCGAAAAGTTACATTTGTTCAGATCAAATTTCTGCACGCGTAAAGGACAAAACTAAAATTCTTTCAATAATTTATTATCATAATAGGCCTACACTGCTCTCTTAAACTAACTGAGTATATTGGGAATTAAATCAATGACTTTCCCAAAACACGCTATGAAATTTTTCATATGGAACAATTTTTATCTCAAAAATGAAGCAAGAACAAACAAAATTATATTAAACTTTTTGGTTTGAAATATCTCAAAGAATATCCCCCTGAAACTAATGACATTTCTTACGGTTCACCCTGTATATATCCTCATCTCATCTAGGTCCGAACATAATCCCAAATTCTGGCATAATTCTTATTGTCTGATAGTCTCGCAGAATTCACTGCAAAAGAGTTTCTTCATCGACTTAACACACCAACGTAACATAAATGACCAAATATAACCTTTAAAATATACTGTTGTTTCTCTATAATCATGGGATAACGAAAAAACAGGTCTGAGATTTATGAGGAAGAAAACAACTTCATCAAAATCTGGGCTCTGCTTGTAATGAAACACGACGATTGGTAACATAGATTTCCTCTAATTCTCAATCCCGCTGTGATTACAAGTGCCTGTCCTTCTAAATGACAATAACGTTCGCCTCCCCTCCTTCGCAGCTTGGCGTCCAGAGGTGTTACTTCGTCTCTAGATTCAATATCTGTTTCTGAAGTATGTGTTATCTAGAAATAGCAATCAACGTGACTCATATATAGAATAAAGCTAAGAGGGAAAACGCACATTAGAGCATACAGTTCTGCATCAAATAATACAAACATATCGTATAACAAGATAACAGGATATTCTACAATAATTTTGTTGAGAGAAATGTTGATTCGAGAATAATATAATATGTGCAAATGCTGGGTATATTTCGGTGCTGGACCCCAAACTCATTTCACCGGCATTATCACCTTCATTTCATTCAGATGCTAAATAACCTAAGTTGTTGATACAGCGTCGTAAAATAACACACTCAAAAATATAGGATGCATATTTATAATTTTAAAATTGTGCTGCATTTAGCCATCTTTAGAGTATTAGCATATAGGGATATGTTTTAGAATTATAATCTTTTTCTTCCTAAGAAAAAAATTTGAAGACCTATCCTTCCAAAAGGTCTAAGTACCAAAAACAAGTTTCTGAGATATTGATGAAAATTACATTGCCAAATACATGTTGAGATACCTCCGACATTATCTTTTCTGTACGTGAATGAGTCGGTTACAATTATTTAGCTACAACAAGAGTCCATTTACTATGATATTCTCACATGGATGTAACTCTCTTAGAATGAATAAAATGAAATTCGAAAAATTGACATTTAGCCGCTTTGGAAAGATAGATCTTCATTTATTTTTATGAATATAAATTTCGTTTTCATATATAACACATATGAAGTCGTCACAGCGAAATATAATTCAAAAGTAAATTAGTGCATTATGCAACGAGCCTATAATGATAGTAATTAAGAAGCGAGTATGGATGTTTATGAAACGAGCGCAAGCGAGTTTCATAATTTTCATACGAGCTTCTTGATTACCATTATAGGAGTTTCATACGACTTTTTATGCTCGACCATATTTCTAACTTGAAATTATTCAGATGTATACATTTTATTTGTATCTGACAAGATCGGAAGTGACCTTGTTCTAGGTCGTGAATTGTGAGATGTGCGCAGACGCGAAAGTATTGATTTTTTCCGAGGAACAATAATGTCATTGACCTTGATGTAATCCCGTTAAACTTGATATAACCTTGATTATTGAATTCGACATTGAAAAACGAGATGACAAATTGAATTTATTTGAATATTATTTACAATTAACGCTAATTATTATAGTAACAGAACATAACCTTCTGCGACAGTATTGGATTCCCAGCCTCCGTGACTTTTCGCTAATTCTCTTTCGATTGCATATCCGAGAATAATCGATACTTGCGGTTTTACAACGGTACAAAGCTGACTTGTCATTGGCTGAACACCTGTAAGCTGAGTTGTCATTGGCTGAACACCTGTACTTTAATGAGTAGGTGTGCTTTAATGAAATGCATTAAAGGACTGCTACCAGGTGTATAATTACTACATTTCGGCATGGTCGAGCATAAACAATATTATATTATTAATATTAAGTGTTTCGTTCTGCCAAAATAAATGTCGTATTCATATCTATCAAATTGTGCACATTGATCAATTGATTTTGAAAGGAAATACAAGATTATAATCTTTTTGTTTGTTAAGGAATGAATATTTACTCTGGTGAACGGAGATAATGTGATATTAGTCTATCTTTTAAATAGTTCACATTAGCAAATATTCTGTTTCTAAAATAAATGATTATATTCTGTTTATTCTTTAATAAATATTTATTCCGGTTGACTAGATCTCTTATTCATATCTATTAATTTTTATATTGGTGAACCTATTTCGGGAGTAATCACGAAATTACAAGCTTTTTAATTGTTAAGAAATTTTTATTCCGGTGAATATAGACATCTTATATTGTATTTTTAAAGTACTAAAATACAGGGCAGCTGGCTACGGACTGGAAGGTCCGGGGTTCGATCCCAGGTGGTGACAGGATTTTTTCTCGTTGCCAAGCTTTCAGAACGGCTCCGAGGTTCACTCAGCCTCCTATAAAATTGAGTACCGGGTCTTTCCCGGGGGTAAAAGGCCGACCACACCATCTCATTCTAGTGCCGAGATCATGGAAAGCAGGGGGCTCTACCTCCATGCCCCCCCAATTGCCTTCATGGCATGTTACAGGGATACCTTTTTTACTAAAATACAGAATTATAAAATTATTTAATTATGAAATATATATTCCGGCAAATCTAAGTATGGTTAATAAACCTAATTCAGAATTAAATACAGATTATATTTGTCTATTTATTAGAAAATGTTTATTCTGCTGAACCTATATGTGGTGTTCATATCTATTAAATTAATATATTTTGAAAGAAAATACAAGTTTATAATATTTTTAATTATTAAGAAATATTTATTCTGGTGAACCTAGATTCGATGATCATATCATTGTCCACACTAATGAACATATTTCAGAAGTAAATAAGTATTATAATATTTCTCTTTATTAATCAAATTGCTTGCATAACTGAATCTTTCGAAAATAAATACAAGACAATCTATGATATTAAAAATCTGAAGTATTTTATTATAGCTAATTTATCTAAAAATTTGTTACCTAAGAATTGAAGGGTTCAGAGCCATAGTGGGCCAAGCGCCATTTATTAAAAACGGAGAAAGCAAGGGTTGAAGTTAAGTGAATACCAGAGTTTAATGAAGATTGACATATCATTTAGTTTTAATGTGTTCACTTTATATTACTTGCTATATGTTTCCATTGAATTAGGGTAATAACTTCATTTTAACCCTTGTTTTCTACGGTTTTAGTAAATGGCGCTTGGACCACTGTGGTTCTGAACCCTTCAATTACACTAAGCCGTAATTTTAAAACTACTTTTACACCTATATTTTTAGACTTTGAAGATATCTATAAATTACATTGTAGAATTAGCTTATTAAATGTATTTATTTGTAAAAAAAGAACAAGAACCCCTTCTTTCAAGTTAGTTTGAAGTTACATTTCCGAGAGATGTAAATAATATCAACAGGTGCGTCCTATTCATGCGAAATGAAATAAGTAGCCACATGGACTCTCATGGCTCCGCTTGCAAGATAGACGTTTAGTACATTCTCTTTGCCTGCCATATCGAATTATACATGATTCCACACCCAACTACCTTGCCTCTCGGTTTACTCTCCTAGCTTCACATCATAATCGAAATACACGTTCACAGCACAATCTGCTGCCATCAATACCACGTCATCAGACATCTCTGTACTCAAGTTCTTTCTCAATAGCCATGGCCCGCTCATGGAATTCGCTGCCGCTGGAAATCAGGGGTAGTCTTAGTCCTCAGTTGTTTAAAATTAGGTTGTATAGATATATTTTAAATGCAAAGAATTAGTTTTTTTATGGTATCGTTTTTATTTATTATTATTATTATTATTATTATTATTATTATTATTATTATTATTTTACACAGTCATTACTTTATTTTTCCATCACCACTTATATCTAGGTAATTGTCATTGTCTCAATGTAACACGTGCTGTGCTGATCATACTAATTCTACTATTCCTTTAGTTGTGAGATTATATTCATATGTATTGATTCTTTTTTTTTTTAGTTAATACTGTATACTAGATGTATTTTCCTGTTTGTGATTATATATTCAGTCTCTTTTTTATTATATTTTTTTATTATTGTTATTTTAAAGTTAATACTGATTGTGTATATGTATTCAATCTCTCTTTTTTACTTAATTATGTTTATTATTATTTTTAAGTTAATATTTGTATACCAGTATGTATTTTTTTGTATGTGATTTGATCCTGGTTGAGTGGAAGAGAAGGCCTGATAGCCTTAACTCTGCCAGGGAAAATATGACTATTATTATTATTACTATTATTATGGACACAGAAATGAATCTTTTATCGAAATACATACTTTGCAGTAATATCTAGAAATAAGTAATTATTATTTTAACTAATACTAAATGATATTCTCTTAAAAGTATTCCTTTAAAAACTAAAAAAGTTTTTTTATTCATATATCTAACTTTAGCAATTTTATTATTTACTCACTTACTATATTAAATTTGTATCAAATGGAAGTTTTCGATTTTAACTCTGAAATGGAAAGTTCTATTTCCCTGCATCAATTGAGCGCTTACACGAGATTGTAGAACCATCCGTTCCGCGTGTATCTTCTATCATTACTGCTTTATGAATACGTGCAACAAGGCTTGTAAAGAAAATAGAAGCATTTCACTGAAAGGCTCCCCATCTTAAGTGTGAAGAGCCCTTGCAGCGATGTATAAATTGCAGGGAAGCTCTTCTCTTCCTTTATTGGGATTATTCCGAGTCGACGGAGACGCGGCTGTGAGGAAACTGCCCGTCACGGCCCATGAGAGGCAGATGATGCGTGCGGTACATCGAGTCTTGTGGGTTTCTAATAAAACCACTGGATCCTAATATAGTCTGGCTCATCATCTGATAGTATTATCGTATTGATGGGTCTACAGACAGGAGGTTGCTGATCTTCACCATGGCAAGTTTTCAATATCGTATTTATTTTCTACATCGTCATAATCTTTCTCTCCAGCTTTCGTATTCTAGTTCATCATCATCATCATCATCATCATCATCATCATCTTCTTCTTCTTCTTCTTTTTCTTCTTCTTCACAATTTTATTTTTGTTCCATATAATTAGTTTAGTTACAACCACGGAATTCTTATTTTTATTCTTCTCTTTATTCCACATATTTCACGCGGATGACGTGAATTTTTATTTTTTATTTTACTTGGTTATTTAACGACGCTGTATCCACTACGAGGTTATTTAGCGTCGATGGAATTGGTGAGAGCGAGATGGTATTTGGCGAGATGAGGCCTAGGATTCGCCATAGATTACCTGACATTTGGCTTACGGTTGGGGAAAACCTCGGAAAAAACCCAACCACGTAATCAGCCCAAGCGGGAATAGAACCCGCGCCCGAACGCAACTCCGGATCGGCAGGCAGTATGACGTGAATATGTTAGGAGAAAATCCACAAAAGATTAGGGAAAATACGGGAATTTTACTTGAAGCAAGTAAAGAGATAGGTTTGGAAGTAAATCCCGAAAAGACAAAGTAGGGGAGAGCTGGGTAGTATCGGACATCGGGTAATATCGGATAGTGCGTTTCTTTCATCTACCACCAGATGGTAGTACCTAAATGACATGGTTACGTTTCTGTTTGCGACGTCACAGAAACGTAACCATGTCATTCAGGTACTATGATCAGGTGGTAGACGAAAGAAACTCACTGTCCGATATTACCCGATGTCCGATACTACCCAACTCTCCCCTATATGATTATGTCTCGTGACGAGAATATTATACGAAATGGAAATATAAAAATTGGAAATTTATCCTTTGAAGAGGTGGAAAAATTCAAATACCTGGGAGCAACAGTAGTAAATATAAATGATACTCGGGAGGAAATTAAACACAGAATAAATATGGGAAATGCCTGTTATGATTCGGTTGAGAAGCTTTTGTCATCCACTCTGCTGTCAACAAATCTGAAAGTTAGAATGTATAAAACAGTTATATTACCGGTTGTTCTTTATAGTTGTGAAACTTGGACTCTCACTTTGAGAGAGGAACATAGGTTAAGGGTGTTTGAGAATGAGGTTCTTAGGAAAATATTTGGGGCTAAGAGGGATGAAGTTACAGGAGAATGGAGAAAGTTACACAACACAGAACTGCACGCATTGTATTCTTGACCTGACGTAATTAGGAACATTAAATCCAGACGTTTGAGATGGGCAGGACATGTAGCACGTATGGGTGAATCCAGAAATGCTTATAGAGTGTTAGTTGGGAGGCCGGAGGGAAAAATACCTTTGGGGAGGCCGAGACGTAGATGGGAAGATAATATTAAAATGGATTTGAGGGAGGTGGGGTATGATGTTAGAGAATGGATTAATCTTGCACAGGATAGGGACCAATGGCGGGCTTATGTGAGGGCGGCAATGAACCTCCGGGTTCCTTAAAAGCCAGTAAGTAAGTATGACATCGTGTGTTCCGTCTTTATAATTCGCACGACGGTCGTCGATCAGTTAAAGAGACTAGCTGCTTGTAACGATCTCCACTGTGAATTTTCACCTGAAGACGAAGAGAGATGCGCTCTTCGAAACGTTGTGTTATTATTTTGACAATTAGCAATGGAAAAAGTCCAAACAGCTCAACCATTGAACAATTTTATTAATTTTATTCTTCATCACTTCCCTCATCTCCATCATCATCGTCTTCTCAATTTCCTTCAATATTGTCTTTTTCATTTTCTTCATCATCGCTTTCTTTATGCTCACCAGCATTCTCTTCATGTTCTTCATTGTCTTCATTTTCATCGCCATTTTAATTTTAATCATTGTCTTCTTCATCTCCATCATTGTCTCCTTCATTTTCTTCTTTGTCATCTTCTGTATACCTATTATTTTCTTAATGTTCATCATCGCCTTCTTCATTTATTAATATTTGAGGAGAAATATTCGCTCCGGCGCCGGGGATCGAACCCGAGTCCTTGGTTCTACGTACCAAGCGCTCTGACCACTGAGCTACACAGAATTCAATCCACAGCACCGGATGTCACAAGTCACTCAGCTGAGTGCGCCCCTAGTATAATGGGAGTTGACACTGGACATAAACGTCAACATATATGCCTAACTTGGAGTAAGGCCATAAAGGGAAGGAGGAAGGTTCGGTCCGGTGCTGTGGATTGAATTCGGCGTAGCTCAGTGGTCAGAGCGCTTGGTACGTAGAACCAAGGACCCGGGTTCGATCCTCGGCGCCTGAGCGAATTTTTCTCCTCTAATATTATTTGTCAATATTACAGATATTATTCTGTAGGACAAATTAATAAATCCATAATATTCTTCATTTATATCATCAAGTCCATTTTCTTTATCATCACCTTGTTCGTGTCTCTTATTGTCTTCTTCATTTTCTTCAACATCGTTTTTATCTCCATTATTATTCCTTTCTTCATGTTCATTATCATCATCTTCTTCTCAGCCACCGGCGTAGCTCAGTCGGTTAAGGTGCTTGCCTGTCGATCCGGAGTTGCGCTCCGGCTCTGGTCTGTTTCCCACTTTGGCTGATTATCTGGTTGGGTTTTTTCCGAGGTTTTCCCCAATCGTAAGGCAGATGTCAGGTAATCTATGGAGAGTCCTCGGCCTCATCTCGCCAAATATCTCACTATCACCAATCCCATCGACGCTAAATAACCTCGTTGTTGATACAGCGTCGTTAAATAACCAAGTAAATAAATCATCTTCTTCTCCATTATTTTCTTCGTTTTCTGCATCACCGACTTTTTCCATTTCCATAATTATCTTTATTTTATTCATCATCGCTTTCTTCATTTCCTTCAACATAGTCTTCTTCATTTCTTCATCATGACCTTCATCCCCATCATTCCTTTTCTTCACTTTCTTCATCACTGGCTTAATTTCTATAATCGTAATCTTCAATTTGTATATCATTGCCTTTTTCATTCTCGTCACCAGACTCTTCTTTTAGTGATAATACTGTTAATAATATAATTAGTATTAAAAATCCTACAATATCCTTAATTGTGAAATAAGGATGAAATGGAATTTTATCAATATTTCTATTTAATCCTGTAGGGTTATTTGATCCTGTTTGGTCATTCCATTTTTCACTACTGTCATCTTCATTTTCTTTATCGTCGCCTTCATCTCCATCATAGTCATGGACTTCTTAATTTCCTTCATTATCTTCTTCTCTATTTTCTTCATCATCGTCATCTTTAGCTCCATCATAGATTTCACGTATCCTAATAATAATAATAATAATAATAATAATAATAATAATAATAATAATAATATTAATAATAATCTATATATATATATATATATATATATATATATTTGAACTGGTAATGGAAATTACGGGAAAACGGCTGAACGGATTTTAATGAGTGACCCCTCATTTTCATGCCTGGCATCCAAAGTTTTTCGGAAAAATAGTAGTTTTCAGTGAAATGTCAATTTTCCTACATAATTTTCCTATTTTCCAAAATCCATCTGTTGTCAGTTTTGAGAACTAATTTTATTGAATTACGGCCGACTTGACTGAATTTCAGAACAAAACACACACTACAATAAACAATAGGCTATTACACGAAGGCCATGACCTGCAGGATTGCCGACATATTTAGAGCTCAATTCAATTTGTTATTAAAAACTGATTCTGCAGTGTATAATTTTCTGAATACAGCTGTGTATTGGATATTCAAATCTACGAAACTTGAGGTGGTTTGAGGACATTATTACCATTAGAAATTAAATATTATTATAGTTAATATCATGATGCATCTATTTTTCATTAATTGTACATAATATTGATGCTATATTGATGACATGAAAGTGAAACGTTTTGTGGTTATGTAAGTAAATGTAGAGAATATCTTAATTTAAATCTTCATTTCTATAATTTACTGAGTGGCTCGTATATACAACTACAAGACTTAAGTAAGATAATATTATTATTAAAAATCAAATATTTTTATACTTATTAATCCAGTGGGGTTGGGTCTTTTTCATATACTTAATGGCGGTGTAGTGTAGATATTGATATGTGTCATTTTCTTCAGTATTGGCTCGAGAGAGCGCAAAAATTACAGTTCCTAAGGAACGATCAAAAGGTATTACTTACTGATAAAATAAGAGGCCTAGAAAATTTTGTAGTCTCCAGATCATTTCAACAAGATCTCTTAGTAGAATAAAATGATTTTACGCTCTACATTTCAAGTTCTACATGCAGCAGCGATACGAA
This sequence comes from Periplaneta americana, assembly GCA_025594305.2. Lineage (NCBI taxonomy): Eukaryota > Metazoa > Arthropoda > Insecta > Blattodea > Blattidae > Periplaneta > Periplaneta americana. Next base: position 86,688,333 of record JAJSOF020000031.1, on the reverse strand, counting down.
AATGCTATTGTTCGAAAGCTTAGTAAACCTGACATTTTTTTAACTTCTGCCTACAATCCAAAATGACCCGAAATAGCTACTGCTATCGTCCTGACATTGATACTTGAGTTTTCGCGTTGAAACTCAAAAACTGAAGTTGGATAGGTTCAAGAAAAAGTATTTGGCATAAAAAATCCATTCAGAGGGAGTATGTTTCATTATTATGAAAGCAAATAACTATCAAAAAGACAAGTACTCTTCATTGAAAATAAATCTGAATAATTTTTATTTGAACGTCTAACGAACTTAGTTTGCAGCAGTATTTGCTGTACAAACCACTAGTAATAATATAAATTTACTGAGCTCTTTTACACAAAAATTAAAATTTATAAGGTTTATAATAAGATCATTTGCAAAAAAAAAAAACAATTCTTGTGCTCGGGAGTGTTGTTACAAACGTAAAATTAAAATTATATATATATATATATATATATATATATATATATATATATATATATATATATGTATGTATGTATATATAATTTGAACTGGTAATAGAAATTACGGGAAAACGGCTGAACGGATTTTAACGAATGACCTGTCATTTTGAAGCTGGGCATCCGAGGTTTTTGAGAAAAATAGTAACTTTCAGTGAAGCGTTAGTTTTCCTACATAATTTTCCTATTTTCAAAATATATATTCCGTCAGTTTTGAGAATTAATTAATCGCATTTCAGTATAAAACAAAACACAAACTGCAATAAACAATAGGCTATTACACGAAGGCCATGACCTGCAGGATTGATGACATATTTAGAACTCAAATTCAATTGGTAATTAAAAACTTCAAGACTTACTAAAAAATAATTTACAGTGTGTAGTTTGTGTGTGTAGTTTTCTGAGTACAGCTGTGTATTGGATATTAAAATCTACAAAACTTGAGGTGGTTTGATGACATTATTACCATTAGAAATGAAATATTATTACAGTTAATGCCAAGATGTGACTACTTTTCATTAAGTATACATATTAATGCTATATTGATGATTTGGGATTATGTAAGTAAATGTAGAGAATATCTTAAATTAGATCTTCATTTCTATAATTTACTGAGTGGCGGCTGTACTGTGTATAAAACTACAAAACGTACTTAAGATAAGAATATTGTTATTAAAAATCATATATTTTTATAGTTATTAATAAAGTGGGGTTGGGTCTTTTTCGTATACTTAATGGCGGTGTGGTGTAGATATTTATATGCGTCATTCTCTTCAGTATTGGCCCGAGAGAGCGCAAAAATTACAGTTCCTAAGGAAAGACCAAAAGTATTAGTTACTGATAAAATAAGAAGTCTACAAAATTATGAATGATCTCTTAGCAGGATAAAATGATTTTACCCTCTACATTTCAAGCTCTACATGCAGCAGCTATGCCAAGATGCTAGGTATGTCTATTGTTCGAAAACATAGCAAACCTGTCTTTTTTAAACTTTCACCTACAATCCACAATGACCTGAAATAGCTATTGCTTTACTCCCACATTAAAAACCCACTGATCGTCCTGACATTGTTACTTGCGTTTTTGTGTTGAAACTCAAAAACTGAAGGTGGATAAGTTCAAGAAAAAGTATTTGGCATTAAAAACCCATTCAGAGGGAGTATGTTTCATTATTACGAAACCAAATAACTTTCAAAATGTCTGGTATTCTTCATTGAAAATAAATCTGAAAAAATTTTATTTGAACGTCTGATGAAGTTAGTTTGCAGCATTTGCTGCACAAGCCACTAGTATAATATATGTAGTAAACATATTAAGATAATATATTCGTAGATAATATTCATAGGTTCATGTTTAAAGATGTTTCGAGACGAGGGGAATGAACTTCATCTGTTTAATTAATATTTGGAAGGTCAAGGGAAAACAGTTGAGGCAATGTATAAGTTGTGTGTGGATTCTGATGGTATAAGTTACACTTGTATGACTGACAGCACGTCGAATTGCTGGACTTCTGTGAAAATGAAGCTTTAACTTTTACAAAAAACAAAAACATTGTTTCAACTTTTGAAGAAGCCATTGAATGTAAATTAATTAGTGAGTATTCCTGCAGAACCTGCACATTTCTGTATTTTTTCTGTGGCTTCACGTTGCTACAACAATCGCGATACTTGATTCTTCAATCAAGAAAACTAAAGGGTCATTCCATTTTGTGTCCCTGATGTAAGAGCGTAAATAGAATTTGTGACAGTCACATGGATATTGGAAAGAGCTCGGCTCAGGTGAGAGACTGTTTAAAAATGAGGGGGGCAGGGGTTCTTTCAAGCTGAGACTGTCCGCTTTAATTAAAAGTGTCAAAACCAAACACCTGGAGAGGACTTCTTAATAGCAACACATGCAAGACGCGTGGGACAATGCTCGCCGGTGCACTGAACTGTCTATAATAATCCCGTAAATTGAACAGTATGCGGTGATTACTTTTCGCTGTTGTGTCCATGACGTTGGAAGGCGCCCCATTTTACTCGTACAACGTGTATGTGCATGTAGTCATGTAATGCCGTTTGAGCTAATCAGTTTCAGCTTCGTTAGACCGGGTTCACATTATCAAAACGCTTGAAACAATCGCTTGCATTCAGGCTTTGAAAAGAAAGAACAATTATTCAAGTTAACTTCAAGCCTAGATCATATATACAGGGACATCATTTTATTTTTACTAACATTTTTAATGTTAACTTGCCTATACCTCTGGATCAACGCCGTTTGCTACTCCCTTCAACGACTGGAGTTCTATGATACTGGCGTAATATACAAACAAATCACTTTACTAGGTATAGGAGGGAAGAAAAGTAGTTCATCCATTTACGTAAACTAGGAAATATTGCGCTTTTGAGTTTGATCATTTTCATTAGGTTTTTGTTTTAATCAAAATACAGTACAGTATTAACAATGAGTGTTTTTACTTACGAACTGAGCTGTCCAGTGGACGTATTCATTCTGCAGTGTATATTATACTGTCTACAGCACATTAGCATACAATATAGAGAATGAAGTTAAATTAAAAAATAATCATAATATGGATATTTAAACACATTTTTTAAAATGGTGGCCGTTCATTTCGATACAGGCTTCAGTTCTAATGTGCATATTATCGCACTATAGACTATTGTACCTAATTCCAATTACCAGTTTCCTCCTTCTTACGAGTAACTAATGTTGAAATAATTCTGTACCTACTCTATAAAAGAGTACCTTACGTACTGTAAATTCAATCTTCACTTCTGCCCGATCCGAAAAGATAAAATTACTCAGACACACTATCGACTGTCCGCCAAGTGGTTATGTCGTAGGGTCGTAGAAAGGGAGGAAATCACGTTACAGTTAATTACTTAACGAGGCCCTTTTATTTAAGTTATTTTAAACAGTTTTATAATATTACGTAGACGTCCAAGTCCTAACAGAAATTAATGTTCTCAGAAAAGAACTAAGACAGCCCAGCCACTAGCTGGCGAATAAAAGCTGATTGGGGGAAACCGGGATACGACGTAGGCAAATGGACGACGGTACCTGTGCGAAAAAGATTCAATATTGAAAGCTCTTTCGTCACTGGAAAACGCGAACATATTTTTGAAACGTACTGTTTACCATGACCGTAAGGCTACTATGACTGTGTGGAGGACGATTGAACTTCATTAGTAGAAGGGGTGGGAGTGAAGTACATTCAAAAACTCAGGTACAATAAAAATTGAAGTAAAAATAAAATGATTTCTCTGTATAACAGATAGCTCATACCTATGTTAAAATCGGTAGCACTTTGAAGAGAACAACCGCCAAGATCGCCACCCATCCGCCGTAAACGAACACGAGATGACAGTACAGTCGGTAATGCAATTCAAATGGGAGTTACGACGTGACTCCTTATATAGCAACTAGATGGCAGCGTAGTAAACCTGACAAAATTTGTTACCGTTAAAGCCTATAAGGCCGAGCAATCTGGGTATAATATATGAAGAGTCCATTGCAAGAATGATGGATGTCATTTGGAATACATTTTGCAGGAGAAGCAATTGAAAGTTTGAAATATTTAGCGCTCAAAGCTTAACTGTGATTTTCCGATCATTACTGGACAATGACTATCGGTGTTAATGCCATGTAACTCTCTATGTACATTCTATATGTCTTAAGCTATGCATTGACAGTCTTGGTTCATTTTCGACAAGAAAGTGACATCCATCATTCTTGCAGTGGACTCTTCATATGATCTAGGCTTCAAGTCAAGAAAACAGACGTTTGAAAGCCCCAGAGCTACTTTTTAACATATTTCCCACGGAATTGCTCAACAATTGCTGTATCTGTTGCAATAAAATGTTCCATGAAATTGTGTTTTCTTTCTTTAAACGGCCCCAGGGAATCTTATTTTTTATGGCCCTCGTAATTGCGCTCGAGTGGCCAAAATTTGTATAAGCACTTGTTTTGTCATTATTAACATGGTGAAAAAAACTTTTTTGAGCAGTTTGGACTTTTTTCATTACTTGTTGTCAAAAATATATATAAACACACGTTTTGAAGAGTGTATCTCTCTTCGTCTTCAGGTGAAAATGAACCTACTGTGGGGATCGTTACAAACAGCTAACCTGTCTAACTGAATCTATACTAATAATAAATCTGTAGCCAAAATTCTTCTGGTAATTTTCGATTTTCCAAAAATAATTGGCCCTAACATATATAATTAACCACCCTGAAACCGAAAAACGCTTTTTTGAAATTTTTGTTTGTATGTCTGTCTGTCTGGATGTTTGTTACCTTTCCACGCGATAATGGCTGAACCGATTTATTTGAAAAGTGGAATATAAATTAAGTTTGCTGTAACTTAGATTTTAGGCTATATGACATTCAAAATACGTTATTTAAAAGGGGGGTTATAAGGGGGGCCTGAATTAAATAAATCGAAATATCTAGCTTATTATTGATTTTTGTGAAATATGTTACAAAACAAAAGTTTCTTTAAAATGATTTCCGATAAGTTTTATTCTTTGCAAAATTTTGATAGGACTGATATTTAATGAGATATATGAGTTTTAAAATTAAAATACAATGCCATCTAAGGCGGTGTAATGAAATGAAAACAAATGACTACGTCTATAAGGGGCCTTGGACAACAACAATCGAAAGCTATGAAACATAGCCTACAGAGAATGTTTCTGTGTTTGTCTGAAGTAATATCGAAACTATTTAACCGATTTTTATAATTAATTATTATTTCACCATTGGAAAATGTAGTTTCTCTGTATGGACATAATGCTATAATATTACAGTACCTTCTGAGTGCTCTCTGGACCAAAATGGTCGCATTTTAATTATTTAAATACAATTTAAATTAAGTAACATATTAAACATTTATCCTTGTATCAAACACGAATGTTTCCTGGATCGAAGTCCTATTTTAATTATGTAATTACTTTATATTTATTTCTAACGGCTGCAGCGGAGCGCACGGGTACGGCTAGTAAATAAATAAACGTATTATTAGCTGAGGCAGACGTCTTAAATCCCTAATTAGAAACATTCCAAATCTGATACAACTTCTCATGTTGTGTTACAAAATACTGTTTCTTGAACGTATTTGACCTTTGAATTGTAGTTGTGTGTAACAGTGCTAACTATACTATATTATCGTTTTATTGATTGGATGATAGTTAACCTCTTATAAAGCATGTGAACATGACGTTGGCTGGTAGGCATTAGCTGTCGTTCGACGGATTTGTTTTTATTTGTACAACAGTAAAGTGGAAGCAAATTTACAGGCTTTTGTTGAATGTTTCATTAAAATTATGCTTTGCAAGCTGATGGGATCTGAGAGTGTTTTGTTTCAATTTGTAAACATGCATTTACGAACGATTTTATGCGTTACGGGTTGAGACAGTTATAAACATTTTATATCTTTCATAATACGATCACTTCATCAAATCCCCGGCATCAATATCAACAGTAGACTTTTTCCCCTAACTGAATGTAGTTTTAAATAGTTCCAATACCCGGAATGATGCATATCTTGCCAACTTATTTTTAGTTTGTTTTCAAAAGAGAAGTCAAGTAAAACCGATATGTAATATATAAAATTACTACAGTATACAGGGTGTCTCAGGAGGGATGTAAAATACTTCAGGATAATGTAGTTTGGGTTAACCTATACCGATTTAAACTGATACACTTATGTCCGAAGTATAACGGTTGAGAAAAAATTAAGGGGAGAAATACTGGAACGTCTTACGGTTCCGTGTACTATATTTGACGCGTTACGCCAGATCTGCACACGGCAGCATCTGAGCAACGCAACGCCATCCTAACACACAACTGAATACACGTTCACTTGACATTTAATTCGTGTATTCGCATAGTGAATATACAGACACGCTTTTTGTTTATCGATTTTGTAATAGTAATGCATTGGCTGCTGTTGAGGAATACAGTCGACGTTTTTCCAATTAAAGGGTTCCATCAAGTTATATGTTTTCCCTTATTTACCAGGTGTTATATGAAACTGCCAAGCTACCAAGTGTTTCATTGATATCGGAAAGAGAACCGCGGTAGGCCTACCTGATATGAATTTACAATTCATGTAATCCATAAGAAGGGCAACCTTAACAATTTGTGTTGTGTAGTTGAGGCGGTATACGGAACTATATATCCGTTTTACGCAGATCATTTCATTAAAAACCGCCATTTTCCAGAGATTATAGTCGCTAATTTTATGGACAAAATTTTTGTATTTGGGTTGGTATGACCTGTTTCATAATCTGGGAGAACCCAAGCTCACAAGGAATTGGAAGTCTAATTTCAACAGTGATATATCCTGAACTTAATACATCCAAAGTGAATAATGATAGATCTTATTACTGATTCCTAATAGAAGAAGACAAGACTTGGATGGAAAATAATGTTGAATGAAGGTTAAAAGTGACCAATCATACAAAGCATCAGAAGTCTTTCCTAACAGAAGAAGACAAAAATTTGGTAGTAAACATGTTTAATAAAGATTAAATTTAGAACACCTCTGTGATGTAGGGGTCATCATACTGGTCTTACGCAGAGGACCGGGGTTCGATTCCTGGTCGGATTGACTTTCCTGATTGAGGTTTTTTTCAGGGTTTTCTCTCAACCGTGAGGAAAATCCCAGGAAATTTGGGCTACAACATCCCTGAATATTTCTGGCCTCATTCATCACAGAAATTATATTCACAAGAAATCAATAATAGGATCTACAGACGCCATCTAGTTCAGAACAATAGAACCAGTCTCAACAATAGTACCCTGGCCTTCGGATTCCAACCAAAAGATTAACTCGCGATATGACCAGAGATGTTAAAGCGAGTATTAAAAAAAATTAAATAAAACACATTCACTTTTACCAGTATTATTGACCTTGATAAGTTATGAATGTTCTTGAAAACCTGCATTTTAAATGATAATTATGTTCTTTTGAAAAAACGCACATACACCGTTTAAGTTTCTTTAATTTTAATATAATGTTTTCATATTAACAATACAAACATATATAATATTTTGGATGAGGGTAAATAAAACATTATTTTTGTAATAGAGACGTTAATATAAAAATTAAAACAATACATATAACGTATTGAAAACTTTAAAGCATTTCTCTCAGAATGCCATGTTGGACTATGTACCCTTTTTCCGTATACCGCCTCAATTATTTTATTTTCTTACTGAGTTTGTGCTTAGTTATGAATTGGAACAATACAAGTTGCAGCATTTTCAATAATGTATCATATTACAATGTTCTAAAACGTAGAAATACGTCTATAATGGATCTCTCTATTTAAAAGTTCCCTCATGAATAATTTCCCAACCGTTACATTTCGGAAATAGGTATATCAGGTTAAATCGAAGTATTTTAAGCAAAACTACATTCAGAAGTGCTTTATATTTCTCCTGAGACATCTTGTACAGGGACATCATTTTATTTTTACTAACATTTTTAATATTAACTTGCCTATACCTCTGTATCAACACCGTTTGCTACCCCTTTCCACGACTGGAGTTCGATGATACTGGCGTAATATACAAACAAATCACTTTACTAGGTATAGGAGGGAAGAAAAGTCGTTCATCCGTTTACGTAAACTAGGAAATATTGCGCTTTTGAGTTTGATCATTTTTATTAGGATTTTGTTTAATCACAATACAGTACAGTATTAACAATGAGTGTTTTTACTCACGAACTGAGCTGTCCATGTGGACGTATTCATTATGCAGTGTATATTATACTGTCTGCAGCACATTAGCGTACAATATAGAGAATGAAATTAAATTGAAAAATGATCATAATATGGATATTTAAACACATTTTTTAAAATGGTGGCCGTTCATTTCGATGCAGGCTTCAGTTCTAATGTGCATATTACCGCACTATAGACTATTGTACCTAATCCCAATTACCAGTTTCGTTCTTCGTACTAGTAACTCATGTTGAAATAATTCTGTACCTACTCTATAAAAGACCTTACGTACTGTAAATTCAATCTTCACTTCTGCCCGATCCGAAAAGATAAAATTACTCAGACATATCTATTGTCCGTCCAAGTGGTTATGTCGTAGGGTCGTAAAAAGGGAGGAAATCACGTTACAATTAATTACTTAACAAGGCCCTTTTATTTAAATTATTTTAAACAGTTGTATAATATTACGTAAATGTCCAATTCCTAACAGAAATTAATGTTCTCAGAAAAGAGCTAAGACAGCCCAGCCACTAGCTGGCGAATAAAAGCTGGTGGGGGAAACCGGAATACGACGTAGGCAAATGGACGACAGTACCTGTGCGAAAATGATTCAATATTGAAAGCTCTTTCGTCACTGGAAAAGGCGAACATATTTTTGAAACGTACTGTTTACTATGACCGTAAGGCTACTATGACTGTATATGCGGTCTTGGATCTGCGTGGAGGACGGTTGAACTTCATTAGTAGAAGGGGTGGGAGTGAAGTACATTCAAAAACTCAGGTACAATAAAAATTGAAGTAAAAATAAAATGATGTCCCTGTATAAGAAATAGGCTTGAAGTATTACGACTATGCAAGATATTGTGAAGGAACACAAAGAAAACTAAAATGGTAGCATAAAACGAGAGAAGAATGATTACTTTTACAATAGCCTATTTGGTAGTGGCGGCTGATTGACTGAGGCAAGTGAGGCCGGGCCTCAGTCACTTGGCTTAACTGAAATCAAATTTTGTGTTTTTATATAATATATTAGTTATTTGAATGAAGCATATATCGCTGTAGAAGCATTTGAAAACTTTGATGTATATAGACCTGTTTTGCAGTAAAATTTGTTCCTGAGGCCGGGATCGCTCGTGCCGGGTCTGGCTTAATGCATTTCATGTCCTTTCGCGGGCTTTGAGTTTACGCTTAAAACGTTGTAGCTGAGGCACAATTCGGCTGGCCTGGTCAGATTTCACTCCTCCCATCCATGGGCAGGCCTCAAGGGTAGAGTGGGGTGGGAATAGCAGTCCTAACTAGGCCATAAATAACAAAATTCCAGCTCTTTGGCAGGCAGAGAACCACTCGATTCTCTCCCCTTATGTCTCAGTTTATGACATAAGCGAGGGTGTTCTAGTATTGTACTTCGAAGTACAGTAGTGAATCTGGGCCAATGTTGTTATGTATTTTGGGAAAATATAAGAAGAAACAAATGAGAGAAATAATGCTGGTGTAGTTAATTCATTGTTAGAGTGTCCTTTTTCGAGAAGAAATAATGCTGAAAGAAAGGAAGTTTTAAATAAAGAGAGAGACTACCTACGACATCGCTGATAATTTTTCTGACACATAATCTTAAAACGCGAGTTTCTATTGCATCCCGGTATGGGCAACATAAATGGTTATGTGGTAATGTGAGGCAAAATAAACTTCTCTTGGCCTTGTTTGTTGCTGTCAAAGGAAAAAATAAAAAGAAAAGAAAGAAAGGGGAATTTCAACACTTAATATGGGATGCTTCATCACACTGAAACAATCACTGAAACTCACAGCATAACAGCTTATTAGGTGAGTGAAATTATTATTTTTCATTGATAGTAATAAGAATAGACTAATAATAATAAATAATAACAATAATAATAATACAGTAATAATGATATTAATAATATAATAACAATAATAATTAATATCATAAACAAACATTTCCTATCGGAAGCACTTAAACTAGTTGCATCTGGCCTCACCGAGGATTTTGATCACCGGCCGCTACTGCTATTTGGTATAAATGACTTATTCGTGACGACACCAGCCATCATCCCTAAACTTGCTATTTCCTACGCTCACTCCGTAAGCGTCGTAAACTAGAAGCTTCCTTCGATCTGAAATACATAAACTTGGACTTCATTTGTTGTGACTGTGCAATTCTTTGCAGTGGAGCTGCCGTTTTGATTTAGCAGTCACGTCTCGCTCTTTGTTTGCACTCTATTGTAGCGCTTCCGATGTTCACATCAGCAATTGGGTGCGACCGGGCGAAGACGGCGGATTCATATGCTAATGGCCGGCAGCGGGGCGTGTGAAAGGTCCAATGTCACAAGAAGTAGGTGTGTTAAGAAATTGACCACTCTTTCAAATTACAAATCTGTAGCTACTGCACTTGGCTCTTGTTCGTTTGTCCCTGTGAACAGCACCCACACACGGGAGTTGTTTCTCTGTGGTCCGAGCTGTAACAACAATATCCGTGTTTTCAAAACGTGGTCCTCGAAACTCTGGGCACGAGAGTTGAGAGACTGTTGGGGATATTCATGTATTATGTCTTTCAGTATTTTGCTCGGTGAGGACAAGATTTTTTTTTAGAGAAGACCTTATTAGAGTATAGGTCTGTCGTGTGGCATACTCTCTCTCTATTTCCTCTGAAATAAACTTTTTTTTCCATAACATGAAATGGAGTAACGATTAGGGAAAACACGGGAATTTTACTGGAAGCAAGTAAAGCGATAGATTTGGAAGTAAGTCCCGAAAAGACAAAGTATATGATTATGTCTCGTGACGAGAATATTGTACGAAATGGAAATATAAAAATTGGAAATTCATCTTTTGAAGAGGTGGAAAGTTCAAATATCTTGGAGCAACAGTAACAAATACAAGTGATACTCGGGAGGAAATTAAACACAGAATAAATATGGGAAAAACCTGTTATTATTCGGTTGAGAAGCTTTTATCATCCAGTCTGCTGTCAAAAAGTTTGAATGTTAGAATTTATAAAACAGTTATATTACCGGTTGTTCTTTATGGTTGTGAAACTTGGACTCTCACTTTGAGAGAGGAACATAGGTTAAGGGTGTTTGAGAATAAGGTGCTTAGGAAAATATTTGGGGCTAAGAGGGATGAAGTTACAGGAGAATTGAGAAAGTTACACAACACAGAACTGCACGCATTGTATACTTCACCTGACATAATTAGGAACATTAAATCCAGACGTTTGAGATGGGCAGGGCCGGGTAATATTTTGGCGAATCCTCGGACCTCATCTCATCTCACTACATCTCGCCAAAATGTAAAAAAATGTAAAAAAAAATTGTACAAAATTGTAAAAATTGTAGAAAATTACTAAATTGTAAAACTATAAAAATTTGTAAAAATTGTAATTGTAATATTGTAAAATGTTGACATGTTCCACATCTTAAAGCTTCATTGCTCATGTAAGATCTATGGAATAAAATAAATGAATGAATGAATGAATGTAGCACGTATGGGCGAATCCAGAAATGCATATGGAGTGTTAGTTGAGAGGCCGGAGGGAAAAATACCTTTAGAGAGTCCGAGACGTAGGCTAGATGGGAAGATAATATTAAAATGGATTTGAGGGAGGTGGGATTTGATGATAGAGACTGGATTAATCTTGCTCAGGATAGGGACCAATGGCGGGCTTATGTGAGGGCGGCAATGAACCTCCGGGTTCCTTAAAAGCCAGTAAGTAAGTAAGTAAGTAAGTAATAAGTAAGTAACATGAAATGGAGTAAATTTGACAATTAAATTCTTTATTCTACAATAAACTGTCTAGGCTTTATTAATCAGTTAATCTTTTAGTACTTTGATTGTTATTGTATTTGTAATTTTAATATTATTGTAATTCTAATTGTAATTGTATTCTTAATATTGTAGTTGTATTCCTCTGGTAGAGAGGAAGAGAAGGTCTGATGGCCTTATCCCCACCAGGTTAAATAAGTAAATATAAATAAATAAATAATATCATCTAAACCATATCAGATACACTGAACTTGCATACAAATTTCATTATTTTACTCAATTTACATTCACAAAAATATAAGCATAAATAAATCAAACAAAATATATAAAAAAACGCATATGTTCAAAGTACCGACTAGTATTGTGCAATGTTCAAACATGAGAGAGGAACCAAGACATTGCAAACTTCGTCTTATTCCATATGAAAAAACTGATAGCAAGATATGTGCTTAAATCCTTAAGCGGTTTAAAATTGTGTCCAGGAAAGAGCAAGTGCCTATGGTTTTTGAACTGAATTGAATTTACGGGAGGGTGGCACTATGGCCCAGCACCGCGACCTGTTAAGATCTATTGCGCTAACCCTCTAGCTACGCGCATTCCCAAACTCACACCGGCTGACTACACTAAGGTTCGCTGCGTACTCAGGTGTCGAGCAGGCAACCCCTTCGTCCCTAGGCCAGCCCCCTCCGTACGTCGCCAGCCGGCCATCGGGGAATGCTATGGAATGATGACGAAATGGAGAAATGGTGACGGAATGATGTAAATGCCTAATATGGAGAAAAACGGGAGAACCCCGAGAAAAACCCCAACTGCGACCTTGTCCGTCACAAGTGTCACTATGGATTTTTCAATGAAAAATCCCAGACTTGACCGGGACTCCAACCCGGGTCGCCTGCGTGGCATGTCAGAGGTCTGACCACTCAACCACCGCAGGGGTTGGTGCGTATGGTTACTTCGCAGGTATGCACGTAACGGCCTCTGCAAGGAGCGCACAACACAAAAACGGCCTCATGCATTCCTGGCTACTCCCTCAATGAAAGTACGATTAGTTCGATGATGCGATGTTCATTACAGCTGCTTCGAGTAACTTGAATGTAAGCGGCTTATGCAGCTTAAGGTTCAAAGTTGACCACAAGGCAAGAGGAAAGTTTCTCTATGGGCTACTGAGGAAAAGGAAGAGCTTGGCGAGGAATGTGCGTAGCATGAAAGAACTTAAGATTGCCGACGCCTACAGTATGTGTTGGTCATACAAATACGAGTAGTTTCGCCAGACTGTTAATCGCTGAAGTAATTTTAACGCAATAATAGTGATAATAATAATAATAATAATAATAATAATAATAATAATAATAATAATAAGTGGACAGTTTAAAATACTTGGGGTGTATTATTTATACAGGGACATCATTTCATTTTTACTAACATTTTTAATATTAACCTGTCTATACCTTTAGAGAACCGGAAACACCGCTTGCTCCCCCCTCCAAGACTGGAGTTCGATGATACTGGCGTAAAACATAAATCACTCTACTAGGTATAGGATGGAAGAAAAGTAGTTCATCCATTTACGTAAACTAGGAAATATCGCGATTTTGAGTTTGATAATTTTCATTAGGTTTTTCTTTAATCAAAGTACAGTACTGTATTAAGAATAAGTGTTTTTACTCACGAAGTGAGTTATCCATGCGAACGTATTCATTATGCAGTGTATATTATACTGTCTACAGCACATTAGCGTACAATATAGAGAAAGAAGTTAAATTGAAAAGTAATCATAATATGAATATTTAAACACAATTTTGAAAATGGTGGCCGTTCATTTCGATACAGGCTTCAGTCCTTTTGTGCATATTATCGCACTATAGACTATTGCATCTAATTCCAATTGCCAGTTTCGTCCTTCGTACTAGTAACTCATGTTGAAATAATTCTGTACCTACTCTACGTACTGTGAATTCAATCTTCACTTCTGCCCGACCCGAAAATATAAAATTATTCAGACATGCTATCTACTGTCCGTCCAAGTGGTTATGCCGCAGGATTGTAGAAAGGGAGGAAATCACCTGACAGTTAATTACTTAACGAGGCCCTTTTATTTAAGTTAAATTAAACAGCTGTATAATATTACGTAAACGTCCAATTCCTAAGAGAAATTAATGTTTTCAGAAAAGAGCTAAGACAGCCCAGCTTTTACAGAGGGGCGAGCAGAAGCAGGTGGGGGAAATCGGGATGCGACGTAGGCAAACGGACAGTACCTGTGCGAAAATATGATTCAATATTGGAAGCTCTTTCGTCACTGGAAAACGCGAACATATTTCTGGAACGTACTATACTCAGTAACTCAGTACTGCTTACTATCTGCGGTCTTGGTTCTGTGTGGAGTTGGAACTTCCTTAGTAGAAGGGGTGGGAGTGAAGTACATTCAAAAACTTAGGTACAATAAAAATTAAAGTAAAAATAAAATGATGTCCCTGTAGTAACATGAGCTGCTGCCAGGAGGTCAAAAAAGGATAGCAATGGCAAAGGAAGATACTAGTGAAGTGCTTTGTGTGGAGTGTGACATTATATGTGACATAAACATGAACATTACGACGAAGTGAAGAGAAACGACTAGAAGCATATGAAATGTGGGTATGGAGAAGAATGGAATGTGTCAAATGGACAGACAGAATAAGAAATGAAGCTGCGCTGGAAAGAGTGGGTGAAGAAAGAATGATGCTGAAACTGATCAGGAAGAGAAAAAGGAATTGGTTGAGTCACTGGCTGAGAAGAAACTGCCTACTGAAGGATGCACTGCAAGAAATGGTGAACGGGAGAAAAGCTCGGGGCAGAAGAAGATATCTGGTGATAGATGACTTTAAGATATATGGCTCATATGCGGAGACTAAGAGGAAAGCAGAAAATAGAAAAGCTTGTAGAATGCTGCGTTTGCAGTGAAATACGTGCCCTTGGGCAGAAAACTATGAATAATAATAATAATAATAATAATAATAATAATATTAATAATAATAATAATAATAAGTGGACAGTTTAAAATACTTGGGGTGTATTATTTATAGTAACGTGAGCTGCTGCCAGGAGGTCAAAAAAGGATAGCAATGGCAAAGAAATCTTTTACTAGAAAAAGGAGCATCTTCTGCGGACCTCTGGAAAAAGAACTAAGGAAGATACTAGTGAAGTGCTTTAGTATTAGTAGTATTTATTTATTTAACCTGGTAGAGATAAGGCTGTCAGGCCTTCTCTGCCCCTCTACCAGGAGATTCCAACTACAATATCAACAACTTGCTTTGTGTGGAGTGTGACATTATATGGGACAGAAACATGAACATTACGACGAAGTGAAGAGAAACGATAGAAGCATTTTAAATGTGGGTATGGAGAAGAATGGAATGTATCAAATGGACAGACAGAATAAGAAATGAAGCTGCGCTGGAAAGAGTGAGTGAAGAAAGAATGATGCTGAAACTGATCAGGAAGAGAAAAAGGAATTGGTTGAGTCACTGGCTGAGAAGAAACTGTCTACTAAAGGATGGACTGGAAGAAATGGTGAACGGAAGAAAAGCTCGAGGCAGAAGAAGATATTAGATGATAGATGACTTTAAGATATATGGATCATATGCGGAGACTAAGAGGAAGAGAGAAAATAGGGAAGCTTGTACAATTCTGGGTTTGCAGTGAAATACGTGCCCTTGGGCAGAAAACTATGAATAATAATAATAATAATAATAATAATAATAATAATAATAATAATAATAATAATAATTCGCAATTGGAATCATACACTAACAAACTTATGTTTTTCTGCACGCGACCATGAAACTTTTGACAGATATGTGTGCAGACATACGAATTTAATAATTAAAAAAAAAAAAAAATTAGAAGAATCCGATGGTATTTGTAATTTTTATTCATGGTTATATGCCTTAAAATCCCGCAAAAACTAAATTTTTACAAACTTTTATTATTATTATTATTATTATTATTATTATTATTATTATTATTATTATTCCGAGCACAATTATGTCGTGCCTAGCATTCCTTCCTTATAATCGGTAAGTACGGTTCCACCCCTAACCTGACATGGGTTTTTCGTTTAAGTTCTGGGCTGGGTTTGAATCTGTGAATTTTGCATCTGATAGCAAGTCTGGTAACCACTAGATTGATCATGGAGGGCGTGCTGTGTATACCACGTGTAATGGAAATGACATACGATGGGGGATGAAGATAGCAAATTTAGAGCCAAACAGAATATCCGTACAACGCAAAAATTTCTCCATTCACAAAATACGCGGGAAATTAAATATTCTACTAGTGGAAAGTGCAGTGTCCACATTTCGTGCGGGTGAGGATGTATGTGCAATGAATCCTATTCAACAACATTGGAAGTTACACTACATACCCAAAGTATTTATCAGACGAGCTTAAATTATATTGTTTTCAATCTTCAGAAAAGCCCACTACGAGGCATTAGGCGTACTTATCCAATGTAAATACAGGGTGATTTATAAGTAAGTGTAAATATTAGAAATGTGTGATGTTGCAGTAAAAAAGTCTTAAAAGCCCTATAAATAGACAGTGGATGCGGGATGACTTATCGTTGGATGTAGGTGCACATTTACTATATGTTACATTTTTTCATTCAGACTATTGGCTCAACAGGTTTTAAACGTAAACAGAAGACGTCAACATGCTACTGTATCTCCGTACGGTCAGAAGGAAAAGACAAATGACGTACTGTATCTACCTCATCATCATTGATGCAATTACTAGCGTTGCAGTAAACGACGATATATTCTCGTAAGTTGTCGAAGCTGAATCGTCTTCGCCTATCGCTTAAACAGTTTTTGCGTCGAGAGAATTTCTGAAGAAAACTTCTAAAATGGGGATCACTCAATTTCTTTAGAGGAATATTTGCACTGAGCATCATGTCGCACATGTCTTTGCAAAACGTTTCGTTTAGACCCGCACAACTAAATGATGATGATGATGATGATGATGATGATGATGATGTAGATGGTTCCTCAGATTTGATTTCAACGCATTTCCTGTGCGATGTACTGTTGCAATGTTTCTCTATAGCCTGAGTTGTTGTGGATTTTATTTCAATTTTACATACATTACACACGATATTATCTTCGTTAATACATAAAATGTCATTCTCATACTTCTTAATTGCACTTCGTATCTCTGAGCGAATTGAACGTTTTGCCTTCGACATTATGAATGGATCAGCACAACATATTCAACTCGTACTAAATACTTGAGCAGGATAACACAACTGCATACATTGCGTTGCAATGTTACTATGAACGGACCGGGCTTCCTTCGTTCTGTACGCTGCTGTACTCGCCAGGTACACAAAAGACTGACGACGCGGCACGTGCCATATACTCTGATACGAAACAACTTCACTTTTCCTTAAGTCATCCCGCATATACTGTCTGCCTATAACACTTTCTCTGAAAGTGCTTTAATTCCGAGTTACGTCGCACTGAAATTGATAGGTCTTGGAGGAGCAGTTGCTTGGCCAACCAGATCACCAGATATGAATCCCCTGGACTTCGACTTGTGAGATTGTCTGAAGTTACTAGTCTACGTTACTGAGTTTCCGGACAGAGAGAAGTTCAGCGACTAACTGAACGTAGTCTATAGTTAGGGTGACATAAGAACAGTTCCTAAACAGCAAATATTTCCGTCTTATCAGTGTTGCCAACTGTTACCAGATGTCACACGATCCTACGTACTGAATGACTTATTCACTTACCGTACTTTACCTTTATGTTGAAAGGTTATTCTAATTAATTCAATAATTTGTAACATATTTTCGTTGCCAAGCTATACGAGAAAGGGATCAACATGTTAGGTATTTTGTTTGGCAATATGAAATTCATTGGTTTGACAAAACATTTATTCACGAGACCTAACCTAAAAATGTATTTTGTTTGACCACATGAAATTATTAGTAGTAACTCTGAAAACTTACCCGATTATAGTCTTGAATTATAACCACAACGCAACACATAAAATAACTACTATGTATTAATATTAATACTGATATTAATTAATTACTAGTATTTTTAAATTTCACTAGCTTCCAGTAACCGGCTCAGAAATCTAGTACAATTTTAATTCCATGGAACTCTAGTACCGACAAGGTTAGTCTCAGCTGCCAACATACCAGTTACAAAATCACTACCATTTGCAGTATTTGTCAGTATCGAAATTCGAAACGATGTTGGCAAAAGAAAATTCAACCTGCAAGTAGAAAATCACCACAATCCACTAACATATGTAGTAATGGGGGAAAATGGTTAGATTTCACCCTTAAGGTATGAAGTAAGATGACCCGGACTATAGCTCTGGAAGTTTTAGGAGTGAGTTGAACGGATGTTGTTACAAAATCACTATGGCGACGAGCACATCTCTGTCTACAAGATGAGGAGAATCAGTTAAAACTCTTATTACCGGTATGTAATTTTTATAAACTTCTTTGGAGAAATTACTTTCAGTTTGTGTTGAGTTTGTTATTTTTTCTTTGCTACATAACTAAAGCAATTTCAGAAAAAGTATTATAGGGTGTTTTAGACTTGTGTTTTTCTGTTACATTACACACACCTAATATTCACACTCACTTATGAAACACCTGGTATATATGATTCAAATAGTTCGGCACAACAGTAACAGCTGAGACATTCTTATAAATATACCAGATTCGGTTTGTGAGAGATTTGTAGTGAATGAATCCTGTCTGGGACAGTTTCTCTCCTATGATCATTTCTTATCTTAAAAATGACATGGAATTCAAGGATCCTTGTAATTGCGTTGAAAGTTAATGCTCTCTGTTGTGTGTTATTGTGATATTCAGATTTCTAAGGAATTGGTTCTTATTTATAAGAATTGTGAATAAGATGAGAGTAAAAAGTATTTAATACAATTTATGTGTTGTATTAATGTTTTTTCATTTATTTATTTATTGAATATACGTATAGGCCTATAGGCCTACCATATACCTTACTTACTTACTGGCTTTTAAGGAACCCGGAGGTTCATTGCTGCCCTCACATAAGCCCGCCATTGGTCCCTATCCTGAGCAAGATTAATCCAGTCTCTATCATCATATCCCACCTCCCTCAAATCCATTTTAATATTATCTTCCCATCTACGTCTCGGTCTCCCTAAAGGTCTTTTTCTCTCCGGCCTCCCAACTAACACTCTATATGCATTTCTGTATTCGCCCACACGTGCTACATGCCCTGCCCATCTCATACGTCTCGATTTAATGTTCCTAATTATGTTAGGGAAGAATACAATGTGTGCAGTTCTGTGTTGTGTAACTTTCTCCATTCTCCTGTAACTTCATCCCTTTTAGCCCTAAATATTTTCCTAAGCACCTTATTCTCAAACACCCTTAACCTATGTTCCTCTCTAAGAGTGAGAGTCCAAGTTTCACAACCATACAGAACAACCGGTAATATAACTGTTTTATAAATTCTAACTTCCAGAGTTTTTGACAGCAGACTGGATGATAAAAGCTTTTCAACCGAATAATAACAGGCATTTCCCATAGTTCTTCTGTGTTTAATTTCCTCCGAGTATCATTTATATTTGCTACTGTTGCTCCCAGGTATTTGAACTTCTCCACCTCTTCAAAAGATAAATTTCCAATTTTTATATTTCCATTTCGTACAATATTCTCGTCACGAGACATAATCATATACTTTGTCTTTTCGGGATTTACTTCCAAACCTCTCGCTTTACTTGCTTCCAATAAAATTCCCGTGTTTTTCCTAATCGTTTGTGGATTTTCTCCTAACATATTCATGTCATCCGCATAGACAAGCAGCTGATGTAACCCGTTCAATTCCAAACCCTCTCTGTTATCCTGAACTTTCCTAATGGCATACTCTAGAGCAAAGTTAAAAAGTAAAGGTGATAGTGCATCTCCTTGCTTTAGCCCACAGTGAATTGGAAACGCATCTGACAGAAACTGACCTATACGAACTCTGCTGTACGTTTCACTGAGACACATTTTAATTAACCGAACTAGTTTCTTGGGAATACCAAATTCAATAAGAAAGCATATAAAACTTCTCTCTTAACCGAGTCATATGCCTTTTTGAAATCTATGAATAACTGATGTACTGTACCCTTATACTCCCATTTTTTCTCCAATATCTGTCGAATACAAAATATCTGGTCAATAGTTGATCTATTACGCCTAAAACCACACTGATGATCCCCAATAATTTCATCTACATATGGAGTTAATCTTCTCAAAAGGATATTATACCTACCTGCACAAATATTTACAATGGAACTACAGTGTTTAATCTGAATTGTTTGTTGGAGAGCTGTTAGTATGGATCTATGATAAGAATTATAATTCATGCAAGAAAGTAATTCTATCCCTCAAGCTTTAAACATATTATTGAAGTTTTCTAGTTAGTTATTTAACGACACTGTATAAACTACTTGATTATTTAGTGTCTATGAAATTGGTGGTAGCGAAATGATATTTGCCGAGATGAGGCTGAGGATTCGCCATAGATTACCTGACACTCGTCTTACGATTGGGAAAATCTCGGAAAAAACCTAACCAGGTAATCAGCTCAAGCGGCAATCGAACCCGCGCCCGAACGTAACTCTGGATCGGAAGGCAAGCGCCTTACCGACTCAGCTACAACGGTAACTTCATATTGATGTTAGCGTCTGATCCGTTGCTAAGCAAGTGACATCAGTATAGTGTAACATACCTCATTGCCGTTGCTAAGCAAGTGACATCAGTATAGTGTAACATACCTCATTGCCGTTGCTAAGCAAGTGACATGAGTATAGTGTAACATACCTCATTGCCGTTGCTAAACAAATGACATGAGATATTAAAACTTCCGTAACGTTTAACCCTCGAGCATAAATATGTTATACATTCAAAATTAAATAGGGAATATTCAGACTGCCTCCGTGGTCTGTTGGTCAGCATGCTGGCTTCCAGGCTTCCAGATTCGCGGGTTCGATTCCCGGGCTCGGCTCTCGGTGAATTTTTCTTGAAGAAGAGGAATTCCCTGGGTGTCTAGAGTCTGGAAATTTGTATGATTGTGAGTGTGCCGGGTTAATATTAATTAACCAATTATCACAAATATAAAAATACATCTGTCGCTGGGCAGTAACCTGAACACACGTTTCAGCGTCACATTGTTGACAAGTAACTCCATCTGTTAGCACAACCATAAAGCATCTCATAGATGCTATAGAGTTACCAACAGCGAAAATATATATTTTTTCAGCTTTCATTTGGATTAAATGTCCATCTAAATTAATTTTGCTGATGAAAAGGATATATTAAGAGATTTATGAAGAAACTCACTATTGCGTGCTAAGTAAGAACTGAGAACTGTAATTTCATATTCTCTATTGCTTCATTTCGGTATTGATTTCTTTCCAATCCAAGGGAATAAAATTGTTTAATGGTTGTCTAATGCATTATTGAATTACAATCATCATATATCACGTACTGTACATCCTTTCTTCTCTGATCGAAAAAATTGGTTCTGATAATAAATTCTCGCGAGCTGAAAACACGCAAAGGGAAATTATATTTGTAACTGAAGCTACTAAGGTTAAGAAAAGGCACAACTGAATATCAGGTCCGCATTTGAGAACTCTACTAAGATTTCTCTCCTTGGAGCAAATTTAGTTATTCCTCTAACACAGCCTCATATTTCAAAATATATAGCTAATGTATTAACTTCTTTATTTGACGTGCTTTACCTCCTTTCATACCGACTTCCATTCCAGTGCGATGTAGGAAAAGGTATTACAAGTATATTTGGACCAGCACTTGACAGGCACATATTTGTAGGCCTTCCTGCTCGTGTTAGCACGACACAGAGTCACAGCTGAGACAACACAGAACAGCATATGGCAAGAGACAAATACCCAGTCCCATGAACGGAAGATATATCTTCCTTTGTCCAGTTTGGAAATCGAACTACAGTCAACTTGGATGAGAAACGCATGTCGTCGTTGATTTTATGAAATATATGTGATTTTACAGAAAATAATTTTTCAGAAGAAAGAAAAAATAATTAAAAATCAATAGGTCTTCCTGATCCTCGATGATGTCATCTATGTTCATGATATTCACCAACGTTTTCTGCCGAATTATTTCATATTCTTATGTAGGCCCATTGATCTTTATTTTTTTTTCTCCTGAAAATTTTTCTGTAAATTCACATAGGTTTCATAAAATCAACGAATATATGCTATCCACAGAGCAAAGGTGGCGGAAATAATGCCTTGACTTCAGGCAATAAATTCATTAGGAAATAATTAAGTACATTTTAGGAAGACATTGTGACACTTTGGGAATCTGTAGCTAATTACTTTAAATCATGAATCTCATGATGACTAGAAAGTTTTCAACACATTGAGTTTCTTTGTAATAAGTAAATAAATAAATAATAATTAATTTTAGGAAGCCGAAAAAATGTAACTTACATATCGGCGACTTGTAAACTAGGCTCAAAAGATCTATTTTAATCTTACCTCAACCCTCATGTGGCATTACATCCATATAGAGAAACTACAATGTCAAACAGTGAGGAATTATTCAAACCGGTTAATTAGCTCCTGAGATTACTTTATACAAACACACGAACATTCTCTGTATGTTAATATTGATAAACATTTATATACTCCCATCATAGAACAGAAATATATCCGTATAAAAATAGTATTAAATTAATAATATTCTCCGTTTGTTGTGTGCAAGGCCGCCTTAATAGACGGAGTCATTTGTTTTCACTTCATTATAGTATATTAGCACAGTCTACTATATACAGTCATGAAGCTTGAGTTTTGAGGGTGCTAGAAACAAGAGACTGTGACAGTACTATTTTGCATTGCCTGTAATGAAGCGATATTAGCGATCCTAGTGGTGAGCAACTATCTAATGTTTGCATATTTACTACGTATTGAGCTTCGCGACTGTATATACTAGACTGTGCTATTAGTCTGAGGTGGTGATGATAAAATGTATTGTTATTTTAAAACTTTTGTATCACCTTAATATCAGTTCTATCAAAAGTTTGCATGGAATAAAACTTATCTGAAATCATTTTTAAAGAAGCTTTTGTTATGTAACATTTTTCATAATAATCAATAATAAGCGAGATATTTCGATTTATTTAATTCAGAGCCCTTATAACCCGTTTTTAAATAAAGTATTTTGAACACCATATAGCCTAAAATCTAAGTTAGAACGAACTTAATTTATATTCCAATTTTCATAGAAATCGGTTCAGCCATTATCGCGTGAAAAAGTAACAGACATACAAACAAAAATGTCAAAAAAGCGATTTTTGGTTTCAGGATGGTTAATTACACACCAATTATTTTTGGAAAAACGAAAATTACCAGAAAAATTTCTGTTACAGTTTTATTATTAGTGTAGATTCATCTCTATTTTTTTTCGTTGTTGGTAACTCTATAGCATCTATTAGATGCTTTAACAGATTGAGTTACTTGTCAACAATGTGACGCTGAAACGTGTGTTCAGCGACAGTCCTGATGTATTTTATATTTGTGATGATTGGGTAATTAATATTAACCCGGCACACTCACAATCACACTCACATTCATACAAATTTCCAGACTCTAGACATTCAGGTAATTGTTCTTCTTCAAGAAAAATTCACCGAGAGCCGAGCCCGGGAATCGAACCCGGGACCTCCAGATCTGCAAGCCAGCATGCTGACCAACAGACCACGGAGGCATTCCTTTCTTATTTTAATGTCATATTCATTCATTTTTTTACTTCCTTTTAGCGATTAGAGCCTCTATACCTAATTATTGTTTAGTCATAAATTGATAATAGTCTAAGCATAATGAAGACGCTTTTCTTGGAATTATTGATAACGTGTTTCGCTGCAGATATTCCAGTATGTTTTCTATTGAAGACCGTTACGCTGTTTTGAGGCACCCTGTCGTGTTTCTCACCTTAGTGGATCTGTGCCGCGAAACGCAACTAGCGTGTCAAGCCCAATTCATCTATCTTGTCAGGAAGCGGTCCTGTCACAATATTGGAGCTGATAACATATTGATTCCGCTGAGCTATTATGGGCCAGATCCTTTCTTTGTATTTGTGGCTCGAATTCTGGCCGGTTAATAGGGTTTACATGGATTTATTGAGTCCACAAAGTCACTGCTGGTGCAACGCAGTAAAATATGACGACGCTCAAAGTTAAAGCAACAAACACAAAATCTTTGGGAAAACTTGCCGTTGGATAAAGTGACGTGAAGGTGTGAGTTTTAAAATCGATATACAACGCGACAGATATGTACAGCCATTGAGAACAATGCGTTTCATTGCAGGGGTGTAGTCCTAAATAAAATATTACCAGGGCGCATCGCGAAAAGTTTATTATTATTATTATTATTATTATTATTATTATTACTAGCCGTACCCGTGCGCTCCGCTGCACCTGTTAGAAATAAATATAAAGTAATTACATAATTAAAATAGGACGTTTGATCCAGGGAACATTCGTGTTTGATAGAAGGATAAATCGTTTAATATGTTACTTAATTTAAATTGTATTTAAATAATTAAAATGCGGTCATTTCGGTCCAGAGAGCAATAATTTGGTGCAATGACAATTCCTTTAACATATTTCTTAATTGTTATTACATGCAACCATAGTATAATGAAGATTGACATATCATTTAGTTTTAATGTGTATACCTTATTTTACTTGCTATATGTTTCAGAAGTTACTGTAATAACATTGTAGAATTATGTCCATCTAGAGAAACTACACTTTCCAATGGTGAAATAATAATAAAACAATTAATTAGTTTCCGATATTACTCCATAGAAACACAGAACCATTCTCTGTAGGCTATGTTTAATAGCTTTCGATTGTTGTTGTCTAAGGCCCTTTATAGACGAAGTCATTTGTTTTTATTTCAGTACAGCGCCTTAGATGGCGTTGTTATTGTAATTTTGAAACTCATTTTTCTCATTAAATATCAGTCCTATCAAAATTTTGTATAGAATAACACTTATCGGAAATTATTTTTAAAGAAACTTTTGTTATGTAATATTTTTCATGAAAATCAATAATAAGCAAGATATTTCGATTTATTTAATTCAGGCCCCCTAATAACCCCCCCTTTTAAATAGAGTATTTTGAATGCCATATAGCCTAAAATCTAAGTTACAACGAACTTAATTCATATTCCAATTTTCTTATAAATCGGATCAGCCATTATCGCGTGAAAAGGTAACAAACATCCAGACAGACAGACATACATACAAACAAAAATTTCAAAAAAGCTATTTTAGATTTCAGGATGGTTAAATATACATGTTAACACCAATTATTTTTGGAAAATCGAAAATTACCAGCAAAATTTTGGCTATAGATTTATTATTAGTATAGATTATTATTATTATTATTATTATTATTATTATAACATCATCATTATTGTTATTTTCATTATCATTCCTGTTATTGTCGTTATTATTCAAATCTGACCTAAGACAAAGAATGATAGATTTACAATACGTATTAGGACCGAGTTTCTAAATAAGAGATCTCTAGACCCAATTTACCAATTATTTTTCGCCCACTTACATATTTTGAAGTACTGTAGCACATTTTACTTATAATTATACGAATGACCTAATCCACTCTTCACCTGTAATCCACACCAAGTTCTATAGAGTTTGGCGAAAGACGTAGTCCAGAGTCTTTCGAAATTTGCGGACAATAAAAATCTTAAATACAGTTATTATTATCATATGTTATATTTATTATAACTTAAATAATAGTAATTTACGACATCACTGTTAAAAATGATATTTTATTTTTCAAGTAGGGGTGTTTGCGAAACGAGGTCTCAGATCGAGTGTAGCAAACATTGGAGCAAAATAAAATCTTTTTTAACATATGTCGTACACTATTTTTAGACAGTCGTTCATCCGTGCTGGTTCTTTACTGTTTTATTCCGCCTCACTGTAATAGTGAAATTTTATCAACAGTAATCTCACTAGAGGTTTTGATTTATCTAGAGAAAATCAAAACTCGAGTGGGATTTAATTGACTATTACACGATTAGAAGGAAGTATATAAAGATTAGAAGTAACGAAGTACTCCAATACAATAAAATATTAATTGACTTACGAAAATACAACTGTCTTCAAAATGTATTATTGTACGTACCATCTCAACATTACAAATATTACGCTAGATGCATGCTAGGTGGCAGTAGTGTGTTATGATTAGCTGTTATCTTGCTATCAGTTGTGCCAACTATGGAATCTTCATTGAACTCTGTAGACGATTACTAGCAATGCCTTCTCGATCTAGATGACGATGGCAGTGTTACTAGTCAAGAAGGCTTTGTTTATTCAGTTTCACTTTTATTGAAACAGTTGCATTCCACTTCAGTTATCCGAATCCCAGTAATCAGCGTCACTTGACAGATGATTTTCAATAAATCTTAATATTAAAAATTCTCTGATACGTGACTATCCATAACATCATATAGCAGAAGCTATAACATAACCTAAATAATATATACAAGTGTTAGAAAAGTTTTAATTAACGACGATGACATAAAAAATAAACATGAATAATTTTAAAAGGAATAATTATTGAATGTACAATTTTCAAATTTGAATGTTTTAGTGGTTGGTGGTTCAGTTGATGTTATATTGGACGTGTGCGTAAAAGAAGTGGAACTCGTTGATGTAGGCCTACATGGTGTATTCCTCAACTTATTCCGGATTTCCGAATGGTGCTCTTCATTTATTTGTAAATAGGATTTCAGGGAAGATGCATAGGTATGACCAGTGATCTTTATTAATTCTTGTTCTTGAATGCCAATGCGAGTCATATTTAAAACTGCTGTGCATCGACTGGAGTGGTTTGTAATTGTCTGTTTTTTTTTTTTTTTTTTTTTTTTTGACGTCCAGACCACCGCAATTTGAAGTATTGGCAAACAAAGAAACAAATGCTAGGGACGCGATAAAATTAAACAAATGCTAGGGACGCGATAAAATTGTGAGATAAGCAGCCATGATTGGTTGAAAGATGTTCTTTCGTACCGTTTTATTGGTCAAAAGTGGTGTGGCGTAGTAAAAGTGTAATAGTCACATTAATAGCACAGCTCAGTGATACAGAATTCGATTTCAGATCAAGAGGCCGCAGGTTCAAACGTGGATTTCCCATAATTTTGTGTAATTACATTTAATTCTTATTTGTTACTACTGAGATTTATGCAAAATCATTCGTCCTCAAGTGAGGTTGACCACTGGAATCCAAAATTACAAGATGAAAATATAAAAAAAAAATGATATGAGTAAAATAATTATTCGTTTTGTATATTTTAACAGAAAGTTATGTGTTTACATATATGTGATTCGTACCTAAAATCGAACTTTTAATAATAATAAATAATGTATTAGACCATAGTTTTGTGAAATAGGGCCCAGTAATCATCTTTAAAACTATTCAACGTCAGATGTACAGGGACATCACTTTATTTTTACTAACATTTTTAACATTAACCTGGCTATACTCGGAAACACTGTTACCCCCCTTCCATTACAGGAGTTTGGAGTTGCTAGTGCAATATGTAAACAAATCATTTTACTAGCTATAGGAGAAGATAAAAGTAGTGTATCCATTTATGTTACAGGGAAATATAGTATTACGATTTTCAGTTTGGTCATTACTTTACAGTATTTTATCAAAAAAACAGTAGAATAGTAACAATTTTTTTTTCACAAACTCAAGTCTTCAGGCGGTTATATACATTATATAATGCCTACTTTATTCAGCATATTACTAACCTAATTTATTCCTGAGAATTTTGTGAGCACTTCCGTAAGAAACCCCAATTTCTACAGCTAACTTCTTGAGCGACTTGTTACGACCTCGCTCTATCCTTTCTCTAGTATATTCTACAGTATCTTCTGTCACCTTGTTGGCCATCTTACACTTTTCTTCCTTTCTGTACACTGTGTTGCTTTAAATTTATCTACCAGATTAATGACATTTCTACGAAAATATTCCGTAATGATATTAAAAAAAAACTGTTGTTCATATTCGGTTACATTGTAATTCCAGTTTCCATCATCGTCCTTTATACCTACAAATAGTAAAACAAAACTCTTGTTTAAATAATGTTGTTAAGTGCCGTACCATATTATAGAGTACCGTACTTTCGGTAACTCTAATCTTCACTTGTGCTCAGTCCACACAGATAAATTCAGTTATGCTACACACCAAACCTGTGTGAAAATAAACTTCAATAATATAAGCTCTTTCTTCTATAGAAAACGCAACATATTTCTGAAACACACTGTACTTTGTACTATTTACTTCACTGCTTAGCAACAGCGGCCGTAAGTTTGTGCGACTGACGTTAGCAAGGACATTAGTGAAAGAGGTGGGAGTCAAGTAGTACATTCAGAAACGCAGGTACAATAAAAATTGAAGTAAAAATAAAATGATGTGTCTGTATTATACGGGTAAAGCGATGTAGCATAAGCTAAGGAACACGCCCCTGAAATACTAAATATTGAATCTGACACACGCTGTATAATCGATGAACTCAAAGCGTAAGTCTGAATGAAAAGAAAGAGAGTACTCCCCGCACTTAGAAGTGAAAGTATGTTTATGAAGTTAAGCTGAATATTGAGAGATTCAAGAACGTTAAATGTGTGTTCGTTAACAAGTCAACTTTCAGAAACTTTTTTACTGAATGAATTATTTTTAAAACTACCTTAATGTAATCCATTCTTTAAAAATGCAAAAAGATTTGTAGACCCGGGGAAAGTTGTGAATCTGCGGTTATGTTGATTTATCACATTTCCTACAACGGTTGACTTAATTTGAAAGACAGAGAGAAAAAACAGAAGGTGAAACATTGTTACTTTTCGACTTGTCTGCTGTTAATTCTGATGAATTATTCAAATATATGAACATGATTAAATTAAGCATGATAGTTCAAGTCTTTCTTTTAAACTACAAGTGAAGAATTTTTTAGTTCTAATTAAGGAATTATTATTTATCCTACAGTATTTTTTGTGTCACTAGCCGAAATGATAAGGTAAATAGTAGCAGAGGGGCGTTAAATGTAATGACTA
Organism: Periplaneta americana; assembly: GCA_025594305.2. Lineage (NCBI taxonomy): Eukaryota > Metazoa > Arthropoda > Insecta > Blattodea > Blattidae > Periplaneta > Periplaneta americana. Next base: position 86,659,186 of record JAJSOF020000031.1, on the reverse strand, counting down.
CAATTTTCTCGAAGAACTAAATTTTTATATTAAAGTAAATAACCCTTACTTTTCTATAATAAATACATAATAATAACTGATCTCCGTCCACTGCTCTGGAGTAACGGTTAGCACGCCTCACCATGAAACGAACGGATCCGGGTTCATATCCTGTTTGGGACAACTTACCTGGTTGAGGTTTTTCCGGAGTTTTTCCCTCAACCAAATAAGAACAAACGCTAAGTAACTATCGGCGTTGGACCCTGGACTCATTTCGCTGGCATTATCACCTTCATCTCATTCAGGCGCTATATAATCATAGAAGTTGAAAAAAACATGATATAATAACTAGGGACCGGATTTTTATGTAATTACATGTTATATTCCTTTCAACCTAACCGTATATAAATAACAAATCTTTGCGAATCTTGTAATTACCATTAATATAATCAAATTTGATACTACATATTTTTACATACATTTACCCCACATTACATATTATGGCTTGATATTACATAAATCTACATATTTAGGAGGTTTATTCATTTTTACTTCTCTAAATGGAAAAAAAAAAGTCTGTTAGGGAAGTTTACAATTTGAAATACACAGATTTAGAAAGCCTTTTTACCTACCCAAGAAAAGATATATTTCGGCACGAAACATAACGTCCTCAGTTCCAGGCAAATAACAGTTTGTAAATACCTATAGTTTGAGGTTTTAGTAAGTACTTTGTTTTACAGGGAGCAGCTAAAATGCATGTGTCCCACATCTCCTCTTATTTTCTCCTAATCCAGTAAAGCGAAACAGTGCTTGCAGTACTGTTGTGTCATTCATTTCACTCAGTTCTCTAGTTTTAGTACTTAAAGTATAAAGTGAAAGTGAGTTCATCTACTGCTTTTAACTAACTAAAATGGCTCCTGTATCTTCAATCCTAACGACAAAAATAAAATCATGGATTGCGATAGACGAAGGTTTCACTACAGATGGAAAAATTGCAATATGTCAAGTATGCGGTAAAAAAAGTCGGGTGCTCTATGAAATCACAACTGGAGAGTCTTACCTATCCCATACCTGCCACATATTGATATTAAATATTTTCATGATTTTACATATTTTGGTACATATTCACTTATTTTTCTTACATAATTATGTACATATTTCACACCTTGATATTATATAAAAATCCGGTCCCTAATAATAACCAATTAAAAATAATTTATCCCGCGCCTTAGCATCGTGCGTCATGCGTGGATTCGCGATAAGGAATGAGTGCTGGTTCGAATCCCCATGAGGAGAGAATATTCTCATGCAATTTTGGCCAGTGTATGGGACCAGTGCCCACCCAGCATCATGATGAATTTGGGAAGCTGCGATAAGGTAGCGCAACCCGGTTTAGTAAACCAGCTATAACGACTGAGGGATCATCGCGTTCACCACACGTTACTCCCGTAGTGATTGGCTGATCTTTCATCTCTCTTAAGGCATGTTGACGGGAGGCCAGCAGTCGGCTGGTCGACCTTGAACCTTCATGGGCTTTCGCGCCACGTAGGCCTATTATTGTTAATAATAATAATAATAATAATAATAATAATAATAATAAAATTAAGGTAGTCATTGGCGTAGCTCAGGTGATAGACTCGTGTGTTTGCTAGTCTGGGGTTAAGAAAGAATAAGGGCACGCCACGTAGTTGCTATAAATTGTGAAATAAAAATTCGTATACCCAACAAAACCTGAAAAATAAAAACCATATTTCGTCCCTTGCGCCCTGAGTACTTCGGTCAATATTTACATAAGGGGCGGTTAATATTTTGAATAGACTCTTTGTTGTTTTTTTCGTTAAGGAGAGACTCCACTGAAAATCATGGCAATTTGCTAAAAAATTTTATTGGCTATTTTACTTCTTTTTAATGTATATTTCATACTCCAAATGAATTTAGTTCAATTTTGATTACAAATATGTTTAATTTTTAATTAAGGCTGCAAGGGGATGTGGTATTTAAAGAGTTGTCAAAATTATTTTTCCATCAAAGAATTCTTTTTTTTTTTTTTTTTTTTTAATTTTTTTATTACAAATATAGTAATTTTTTTTCTAAAGTTGGCTCTCTGAAGTTACTAGATGAATGTACCGTAGGAGAATTTTAATAGGTATGTGTTACATAAATATTCATTTTACTTTCAAATCCATTTTCCCGTAAGTTTGTTTTTCTTGATTCAACACCAATTTTTTATGCCAAATATTAATCAGTTTGAATGAAATTTTTACTCCAAGTATTTATAAGGTAGCTGCATGTTTTTGTGTATTTATTTTGTAAGAAATGCTTCTAGTATATTTTATTAATATTTTTTCATGAATTATAGAAAAAATAACATTTTCAAAAAAAAATTTAAAGCGAATAAATGAGTTATTTCATAATCAAAAGCCAAAAACTTTTGGGAGTTCAAAATTTGGATTTTGCTAGACTTTACATAGTAAACATGATATCAAAATTTGGTTGAAGGAAAATTATTAGGGAAATAGTTATTATTTTTAGTAGAGTGTCCCCTTGATCTTTACGAGTGTACTGATTCTATAATTAACATGGAGGCATGAGATAATTACTCTGCCGTTAAAATTCTTTCTGACTCCACTTCTATCTGATTAATTGATTGATTAATTGATATTTAAACTTTTGCTGATTGACGAAATTTTACTTTATATCCGTATGTTGTTTTTTTCGTACTGACGCTAAGCTATTGATGTAAAATTTTTAAATATTTGGTATTTTGTTTTTACTTTTAAGTTTTCCCCCATTATCGAAATCTCATCCTACGTTCTTGTAGAAGATTTTCGATCACATGCCAGGCAGAAACGGGCCTTCGTCCAAGACAGCGTATGACGTCACAATAATATTGGGCGAACATCCACGCAATATATAGTAGTTGGGCTTTGAACTCTTCACGACTGTAGCTACCACGAAGAGCCAAAACTATGCTCCAGTGTTGCATGTGTCACTCTCGAATTATATAATATTTTAATGTGTGAATATAATCGTTGAAAACCAAACGGGATCTACGCGTGTGACACAGGGTTATATTTCCTCTATAATTCGACTAATTTCAAGTTATTGTCACTGAATCTGGTGGTCAAATGCAATTTGGAGATTTGTTCTGCAGTGAAGAGCTCGCATTTAATAAGCGATATTGATGTCGAAAGTCTAATGACTATAAATACATTTTTCATTATCGGTGTTTGAATTTTCAGCTCTCTACTGTGTATTTAGTTCCATTGTATTTATTTGTGCCTCCTGTGGCTAGACTACATGGTTTTAAATTTTGACAAGTCAAAGTCGCGAGATCCAATCCCATCTACTGCATCGTGTTTGTCCGTTGTCGGTGTGGCATTCTTTGGTGTCGTAGATGGAGATCGACGCTGTGTTTACTCCGTGCTACCGGAGTTTCTCTGTGTGTCCGTCTTGTGCAATGGTTTTCACTTCGCGACTCGCGGGCCACAGAAGGTCATCCAAGTCTTTTTTTCTTTTTTGATGTAGAATAGCTACATCTTTCTCCGCACAGCCTATGGCAGTGATGTCAAATGATGTCCATAGGAGCAAGCGCGCGCTTCAGAGCCCAGGAGAGCCTGAGCGCTTTACAGCGGAAAGGAAAGAGACAGACGAAAGAGGTAGTATATGCCGCTAGGTCGAACTATATATAGGGATGACCAGCACTGATTCAATGGATAAAGGGAAGAGAACTTATTAAAACTGTATCCATGTTAATTTTTAAAGTTGTCTGAGAAGTATAAGTGTATTATAAGAATGTAAGTTTTAATTTTAATGTTCATAAGTTTGCTTTTTTATTCAAAAGGAATATTTTCTCAACTTTTTTACAGAAAAGTGAAATTTTCAGATATGTTTGTTTAGTAGCTTTACAGGTACTAAAACAATGTTTTCGTAAATCTAATATATCGTAAATACGTATTACTGAAGATAGTGTATTAAAATGTTTGAAAATATTCGCATGAAAAATGTTTGGTAAGGAAATGAATTAACAAAGCAAATACTGTTACATCACAAACAAAAGATATGTGCCTATGTGTTGGTAAAACGTCAGCTCTATAGCTTCAGCAGATTTCGAGATAATTTAATATTCTGATAACAGAAAGTTTCGCACGAATATTACCTAAAAGCATAATGCGATAAGAGTTTTATTATGTAATATTAGTTACAGTTAAAACATATACCTAAACAACTTTGCTTTGTACTATAATATTGTTTTGATTACTTTTATAAGGCTAAAGATACCATCAATATCAATTTCAACTTATCATGTCATATTCAGTGTCTTTCTTTGGGATAACACTTTGTTTATGAATGATGTGTTTAATTCACTTAGTACAGTATAGTTGTAGTTATTATGGAGTTTGTGTGAATATTGCTTCTTTACTCCTTATTATGTTATTAACGTTTAAATCACAACTGCAATATTAGGCTAAGAAATACTGTAGGTGTTAGTACTTTTGATTTACAGACAATATAGAAAATAACAAACAGAAAGAAGCCATATAAAAATAACGACATAAAATTTCACGTTCCATTTGAAGTTTATGCACCACTGTTTTCTTAATCCAACAGGCTGCTTATTCCTCCTAGCATACCTAGCGCTTAATGCCCGCGCACGACGTCAAGGTCAGAAAAATGCGCTTGCTTTGACATCACTGGCCTATGGGCATCCGTTCCGGAATCCGTGGTGAAACGAAAAATGATAGAATTTCAAATACTTATAATGTAACAACACTATCGAAAACGTACTCACTTTTTGATTGAGTACAGCAAAAATCTCACCAAGTATGTATTCAGAGCCAATTCTATAGGACGCCTTCGCCCTACCTCGGTCACTTCTGCTAATTCATTAATTCATTCATTCATAACAGAAATCGGTTCTTTATCTTAATTTTTCACTCAGTCATCTAAATATGAGGATCACATGTTAGGAAAATGTTAACATGATAGTTATTTACGATATGAGTATCGTAACATTTCATATTACAATACGAGGTTGGAAAGTTGTCAACGAGGCCGCAGGTATGACGTTACGATAAGTGACTCGTACAACGTTTTATCCACTTTGATAAAAATTATTTTCTTAATAAAAGTAATTGTAATATTTCTATTAGTTTTGAACATGTCTTTTATAGAGAGGCGAATGTATTATTATTATTATTATTATTATTATTATTATTATTATTATTATATTATATTATATTATATTATATTATATTATATTATATTATATTATATTCCTCCCTGTTGTTTATGCTCGCTTTAACATCTTTGGTCATATCGCGAGTTAATCTTTGGTTGAAAATCCGAAGGCCTGCATACTATTGTTGAGACTGGTTCTATTGTAATGAACTAGATGACGTCTGATTTGTTATGAATATGATTTCGGTGATGAATGAGGCCGGTGATTTTCAGGGATGTTGTGGCCCGAATTTCCTGGCATTTGCCTTACGGTTGAGGAAAACCCCTGAAAAACCTCAACCAGGAAATTCAACCCGACCGGGAATCGAATCCGGGCCCTCTGCGTAAGAGACCAGCATGCTGACCCCTACACGACAGAGGTGGTATTATTATTATTATTATCATCATCATCATCATCATCATCATCATCATCATCAGTTTCTTCCTGAGAGAGACGATACGTTTGTTTATTTTATTAGTTTAGAACACGATGTTTATTTTATTAGTTTAGAACACGATAGATTTTTGTTTATAACAAAAGAACAGCAGTACTATGAGAAATAAACAAAGAGTGTTAAAATGAGTTCAAACGAGGATTCAGACATTGAAAATTCTGAAATTGAATGTTTGGATCACCTGAATTTTCCAAGTTCCAATTATAACATACTGCGCATGCTCAGGTGGCCCAAATTTTGTTTCTGAGTCTGTAACATCGAAATCCCGCGTAAGATATGAATGTTTATAATAAATAAAATCAATTGCATTTAATTTAATTTAATTTAATTTAATGTATTGTTACATAACGCAACCAGTTAGATAGTAGCAGTATCATTACCTAAGTAGTTTCGTAATAGAAGTATCATTACCTAACTAGTTGCGTAAAGTATGTTTTTACAACATTTTATTAGTGATGTAAAGTCCACATTACATAATCATATCGATGTGAGAATCGAATTCGGAACATTTTTACGGCGTTATGCTTACAAAATTAATTCTCTAAAACAATATGTTGGCTTCAACATCAAGTATTTAATAACAACATAAATTATTGCAAAATATGAACTAGTGGTTACAGTTACAGATTTAACTGAAGACGAATGTAAAGTTGTTACATATTAATTGTTGTTACGAAGCTGAAAACAGGTACATGTTATTAACTAATGATTAGATATGAAATAACAGGTCTGCTTCATTCACGTGATGCTACATCTTACTCTGTGATGCGCTGCGTGGATGTTACATTTGATCTTTTACTCGACGAGGAAAAGGAGTTGAGGCTGTGTTCAGATAATATGCATAGCGAGGTATTTGATTGGATAGCCCGGGAGGAAAACTATAAGGAAGATCGAGGTATAGCTGAAAGATAACTTTAAGATGCGGAGCTAGATTGATTTTCGTCAGCACAGGGATGTGTGTAAAGATATTGATGGAAAGCAACTCTTTGAATAGTTTGGAAGCCTTTGAGTCAATTAGTTAATTCAGAAAGAACAGCATTCGTTCAGGGTAGTTTCATCTTCTGTTCTCATTACTGGGGATGTGTCATGAGCACTTCATGATTGAATATTTTGCACTAAAACGTAGGTTTTTTTTTCTGAACATGGCAAATTATGTTTACATACATCTTTGAGGTGTATATTCCCTTAAATCCTTACACAGCCTTGTTTTCGGATCATTAGTTCTCTAACTTCTCTTCTGAGATTCAATAAGCCACAAGGAATTCCAGCATTGACAATGTCGTCCCTGTAAAATACGGCTGTCAATCACTGTGGCATTATTTTTTTTACTTGGTTATTTAACGACTTTCAGCAGGAAGACTGTATTATATGAAGAGTCCACTGCAAGAATGATGGTTGTCATTTGGAATATATTTTGCAGGAGAAGCAATTGAAAGTTTGAAATGCTTAGCGCTCAAAGCTTTACTGTGATTTTCCGATCATTACTGGAAAATGACCCGGTTTTTTCAACCTTCGTTAAAATGCACCTAACATAGCGTTAATTAACTGTAAGTTAAAAGTATAAATTGCTGTTAAAAATATTGCGTTTCTTCAACTATACATTTCACATTTTAACTTTCTGTTTGTTAACTCTCTGTTAGGACCAGAGATTCTAGAGTTTAACCATAACCTATAACCAAGTATAGGCTCAATTCTGTTTTCTGAACTATGACAATTGCGATTCTCGCTTGTTTTTGTTGTTTGATTCAGAGAGGATAGAAGTCTTTCTATTCTCTCAGGTTTGATTTCTGCTTCTTTCCTCGTCTGTATCACAATAGCGTGGAGTAGCGTATTGATATTGCTGTTATGAAATGGAAAACACTGAAAGAAATAGAAATCGTTCGAAAGAAACCTTCTGTTGGAAATAATTTCACAGTATAAGCCAATTATTGAGAATAAACAAACAAACGGATCTAAGTTGAAAGCGAAAAGTGAGGCTTGGCAGAAAATAGCCTATACCTTTGTATGAACTTCTGGTCTGTCAAATCACTGAAATCATCCCCTCTGTTTATGTATTCATGGATATCATTTTATAAATAATCAAGATATATAAGTTCAGCATCTAACGCACCAGCCATATTGGATACTTCTATGCTAACATAGAGTTAAATGGTTTAACTCATGAAATTGGGCAGTTAAATTAACATAGGTTTTAACAGCCTGTTATTACTAACAGAAGTTGAAGAAATGCTTCAACTGTTAAGTTTACAGTTAAAATGGAATAACACACTGTTATAATTTAACAAAGGTTGAAGAAACCGGGCCAATGACTATCAGTGTTAATGCCATATAACTCTCTATGTACATTCTGTATGTCTCAAGCTATGTTTTGACAGTCTTGGTTCATTTTCGACAAGAAAGTGACATCCATCATTCTTACAGTGGACTCTTCATATGTTGAACAAAAATTTTATTAATAAAAAAGAAGTTTCCAAGAAAACTAAATTAACAGTATATAAAACCACGTATATCCCCACATTATTATATGGAGCCGAGACATGGTCTCTGACCTCCAAATATGAGTCAACTACAAGCCATGGAAATGAGATATTTAAGAAGAATAGAAGGAAAAACTAGAAGAGATAGAATAAGGAACCAAACACTAAGGCTAGGTCTAGGAATTGATCCTCTTGTAGAACAAATAAAATTATCATAATTAAGATGGTTTGGACATCTGGCTAGAATGAACAATGATAGACACCCAAAAATAGCGTGGCAAGTTAGAATGGAGGGGAAAAGACCTAAAGGAAGACCGAGGCAGACCTAGGAACAAGAAATCCAAGATACCATTCGTGAGAGAGGAATCGAATGGAAAAGGGCAAGATCCATTGCTCAGGACCGTGAGAGATGGAAGGCTCTTTGTAAAACCTCTACACCAGGTGGTAGAAGAGGATCGACTAAGTAAGTAAGTATTTAACGACGCTGTATCAACTACGAGATTATTTAGCGTCGATGGAATTGGTGATAGCAATATGATATTTGGCGAGATGAGGTCGAGGATTACCTGACATTTGTCTTACGGTTGGGGAAAATCCAACTAGGTAATTAGCCCAAGCGGGAATCGAACCCACGCCCGAGCGCAAGCGCCTTAACCGACCGAGCTACGCCTGTAGCTCTGTGGTGTTATTAGAGAGTGCGAATCATATCGTAGTATTAGTAGTGATTATAATGATCGTGATGTTGATGGTGGTAGTATAGATAGTGGTATTTGGTGATGGTAATGATGTGATGGCAGTGGCCAGGCACTTATCCAGGAGGGGAATTTAGGTGCTATATCTCCAACTGAAATAAATTAAACAATCTGTCCCATCGCACAATGAATCTTAAATTTCAAAGAAAATGTTTGTTCGAATTCCAGTGGTTATGTTATTCTGAAACACTTAGGTCGGGTGCACACAGAATCAAACGCGACGCGACATTTTGTCCGATTGTAGGCTACCGGTACTTGTCTTTCATTGATTTCTTGCGATGTGGTGCACACAGAATCAGATGCGACAAGACGATCGCGAGCAGACACGGGGAGACAGCATTGGACGACTGCTTGAACTTGGTCGCAAACAGTCTGATGACCAAAGCTCGGAACTTGGAGACTTGTGTGTCGTGTGCTTGAGTAAGGTTACAGGTACAACGTACACAAAGCTCACGCTGCAAGTGCTCAGGGACAGTCGTGTGTACTAAGAAAGTGGTCACAACTAATGACAGGAAGACGGACGAGGAAACTGTGTCGTGTCGAAGCCAGTGACATTCAGATAATTAATTAGAGGTAAACGGTCTGTTTGAAAATAAGAAAATACGTATTATTCGAATGGGTATTGTATACGTTTGAAAATATATTTCTTAAAATTTAGGTACAGAATTTCGTGGAGGAATTCTGAGGAGATACATTATTTTCTTCGAATGGAGAGTTTATATTTTGTAACTTGTGTCAAACACAAACTAGAGATTGGAAACGGGCATTCATTGAAATACATTGCAGTCCCTTAAATCGGTGGAAAATTTGTCCATAACCATGGATCAAGTCGTAGTGGAACCTTCCCTAGTAGTGACATAGAAATTGAAAACTATTTTCGAGACAAATTTAGGATACTTATCTTTCTCAGATACGAGATCAGCTAGCAACTACTGAAAATCGAACAGGAAACAATGACAGTGAAAACATTCAATACTTCATTTCGGCCTAAAACTTTATAATACAATTACAAACCATTTTCCAAATTTGAAATTTTTTAAAATTGAAGCTTTAAAAAAATAAATTTGTAAAATTACCCACGATATAATATAATATTAACAAATGTATTTTTTTTACCTTTTATTTCTGTCTACTATATTCTTGTTTTTATTGAATATCACTGGCTTCTGTCGAATTGTCAATTTATATTAAATGTGTATTTTTTCTCTCTTTTCTCTTTCTTCTTTATTCTTGCTCTTGTGTTGTATTTATTGGTTTGAATTAAGTTACTTACTGTATTTAGTAAAGTGTCCTTGTAAATTTTATGTTATATCATTGACTAAGATCACACCGTACACGAGCCTGGCTCTTACGGTAGTGGCTAGAAACATTTTTGTTTTATAAATGTAATTTGTATTCAGTAGGTAGCTAGTTAAAATAAATAAAATAAAAAAAATTAATTTTGCTCCCGTCACTTCATGTGACATGGAAATAAGTTTCTTTCGTTTCAAATCATGTTTAACTAACAGACGAAGAAGGTATGGGTTCGAAAATATTCGAATGCATGTAGTCATACACTGTAATGAAATGTACAGAGCAGAACTGTAAATTTGATGTATTTTGCATGTTTATTTATATATATATATATATATATATATATATATATGCTATAAAATTACTTGTTTCAACCTACCATAATATTATCATTATGTTGTTCCAGCCAGGAACCACTTTTATAGCAGACCTTACAGTACTTCTGTGCTGGAAGCGGGAGTTTGTTGACATTGAAATCCGGTCGCTTAGCCACGTTCAAAGACACAAGTCCCCAAGTTCCGAGCTTTGCTGATGACTGCAGCGTATTGTGCTTGAGTGAGTAGCTATAGTAGTGGCAAAAAAAAACCGGACCTACCCTTGTAGCTAATTTCAGAGCCTTGTTCACTCCAGAGCACGATAGACTGGTAACTAAGATTTTCGTGGTTCGAATCCTGCCTGGGAAAGAAACTTTTTTTTGTTCCTTATTCAAATTTATTCCCAATACTTTTCGATAGCCGGTAAAATTCATGTTCTGGGAATAATAAGTTAATTAAGTAGTAAAATATCGCTGCATTCGAAAAGTAACCTGCACTTCCTTCCAAGCCTACTTTTGTTACCTATTGCGGATGATATATGAAATGAGAAGGTTGTTTGTGATGAAAGAGGAGAAAGGGGAAATATTCTGAGAAAAACTCCCTACAACGTCTGCTTTGTTCCCGGCCTGAATCGAACCTGGATCGCGTGGAAAAAAGATCAGCGTTGAGCCGCAGATGCGAGCTTTGTGTCATTATAATATCGTTGATGAAAATGCTGATCCTTACATCTGAGTCTTGCTGAAGCGAAAGTGTGAAATCTGTCTTCTAATAAGGTAACTTGCCAATAACAAGAATGCGTGAAGTGTGGATGTAACAAGGCAGCTCGCTGCAGAATACTTTTGTTGCTATTATGTCGAGAGTAACGACGAAAGAAACTTCGATATTGTGCCCATGATCATTTTATTTCTATTCCCTCGATCTTCCTTGGGATCAAACTAGTTATTTGAGGGTATGGGCTATTCCATCTCAAATCGACCGAAATATAGAGAAAATTGACCTTGCAATTTTTAAATACAATGAAACTTTTTCTGTTCGTAGACAACTGTGATACAATGCTTTGTGCAAAGTTAAATTAAAAATATTTAAATTTATCATATTTTCATAAAATTAGCAACTTTAAACCGTTGTGGCTCCGAAACCCTTTCACCCAATGATCAAAATCATGGTTTATTTTGATGCTGAGAAGTTAAAATTTATATTGACATGTAAACAGTTTTTCTTACTTTTTATGGAAATGGAGAAATTTAGATTTTTCTTCATTAAGACGCCTTTGACCACGAAAAAATATTTTTAAAATATATGGTAAGATTTCGCATTGAAAGTAAAAATAAACACAATTTTTTTACTGGTGCATCGTTGTTAAGAAAGTATTGAACATATCAAATAAAGAAAATAAATAGTACACGCGTGAACTAACCAGCTGACTGTGAGGCGGGAGCTAGCCTAGGCAAGCAAGGCCAGGAGACAAACACGTGATGTTTCGTCTAGTAGCGCATAGCTGGGATAGCTTTATCACAAGTTTTCATAAACACAGGAGTAAAATGACGCCCAACGCTCGCTTATCTTCAGCTCTCGGCCAGTGCGTGCGGTACTGCGCCGTTCAAGTCTAGGCGTGTGAAAATAATTTATTTAATACCCTCGAAACTTATTGCCGAGCCACTAAGCAAACAATGCTGAATACCTCTTAATAATGCAAGGTTTTTTCTCAAGATTTTTTACATTTTTACAAATTGGCAAAAATCCTAAAAGTAAGTAAAATCAGATTATCTAGCTCTCTGTATACAATAAAAATAAGGATTATTTCTTAACATAACCTACCAAATGTCAGCTTCAAAATGAGCTTCCTTTCAATGTTCTGCAGTAAATGGTTCCAGAGTTCTGAGCGCTAAAAGAGGATTGTTTTTTTATAAAATACGCTAAATTTGTCGCTCAATAATACGAAAACCGTTTGACTTCAGATAGTATATTTTTGAAAATGCACTGTCCTCAGCACCTTGTACAAATAGGGAAAAAAATTAGAGTATTAAAAATGCGAGGTTTTTTACTGATCGATTTCATATGGAATAGCCCGTATGGAGAGAGATCGCCATTGATTTAATACAGGGTGGAAGTAAAATAACCCTGCATGATTTCAGAGCGAATAGCTCATATTGTATGTAACAAAAAAGTGTAATACTATATTGGTGAAAAGTTAATACATTTCCTCAGAAAAAAAAAATATTTAACACCGTCCTATTCGGTAACTATTGAGAGTAGGAATTTGATTTTTGTTCATATCGATAGAAAATCTAATAAGGAATAATTTATCTCTCCGGCGTATTTCAACAGCGTGAACGGTTTTCGTGTAAATTTAATTTTAAAACCACTTTCAAGCCATTGAACAATCCGACAAGATTGTAACGCTGTAGCCAGATAGGGAGATGGAAAGCAGTTCACCTAGGGCAGCGGTGATCAAAGCGGGTGTTATGATTACATCGTGTAATCACAGACATTCAAATGGGTACGAGGAGTTTCCTGTACATCGCTGGGTGTTTCATTCACGTACTGAAGGCAAGCAGTGGCGGTATCATGTCGCTCTACAAACTCTGTCTCTACAAGTAGTAAGAGGTGGTTTCGTAAAGAATGAGGAGGAGAACTTTTTTGTTGTTCTGTCGGACAAAATGTAATATGTTTACTTTGCTCAACGGTTCAATTGGGAGTATATAGAAACATTAATTGCCACGCTGAACAATGTATTCTTTATTATTATTATTATTATTATTATTATTATTATTATTATTATTATTACTGACCACTAAGTATGTGTTTGTTTTCTTCTGTACGTGCATGAATATTGATATTTTAGATCTTCTCCCTAGAAGGATAAAATTTTAGATTTTATTTCAGTTTCAATCTTATTAACCTTTAGATGAGGGTAACTATTAGTTATTCATTTAATAATAATGTAGAAAAACTGATTCAATATTATGTGCTAACGAACTGTTACACACCAAGAACTGACATATCTTAAATCATAGCCAGGAAGAGAAAGATGAGATAAATAAATGTAAGGAAGTCAGCTACCTAATAGGGTTTGAAATGTCTCGTGATCTAAAGCCTTTTAATATAACAGAATTTCTCAAAAGAGTAATGATTAAAATAGCTTAAATAACTTTTCCATAAGAAGTTTTTAATTTTGAAAAACTACGAATTTCTCGACAAGTCTCGAGAGAAGAATTTAGAAAATTCCTCATTATATTCAAGAGGAAGGTTAAAAAAAAAACACAAGAAAAATCGTATGTTATTCACTGGCTCTTGATGGCAGCAGTGACATTACTGATACAGCAAAGCTTGAGATTTTTATCCGCGGGATTGATCAAGATGTTAGTACATGAACCACCACTGGTTGTAGCTTTCATGCGAAGTACCTTTCCTCCGTCTCCTTATTTCATAGGCTGTCTGTCGCATGTAATCACTCCAGCTCGAGTTTTGATCACCGCTGACCTAGGAAGATAGACCTGAGTTCGTTGACCTCTTACATCTGTATTACGAGAAGAAAGAGCAGTGTGTGTTAGCGGTGATGTTGCCAGACTGCTGGAACTTCCAACTTAATTTTCTAATTAACAGTGTATTTAATCACAAAGCGTAATATAAGTTTTATATTCATTTAAGTGTATGCTAAAGTCTCTTTTAATCTGCAGGATTATTTCACTTCCACACTTTATAACCGCGAGAGTATTTAGAATGTGGGAAGTAAATAAATATATAAGTGTTATAGGCCTATTTGTCAAAATTGTATTTTTACTGGAATAGCAATTTATTACGTGCTTGTAATATACAAGTAAAGATCAAAATCCAGACTCCTTTCTTTATCATTTTATTAGATGTTCCTAGATGGTTGGAAGTGTGTGTGCCGATAGCTTCAACGTGTATTATGAGTTAGACGGGCAGGGTTTAAGCTAGAAAATGTAAATAATTGTCGCAAAAATGCACAAATTCGACACAAATTATACATTATTCACAAAAATACCTCTGTTTGTTCTAGAACAAAAATAAAAATAAAAATAATAAAGTTTTATACATATTAATGTTGTTAGTAAAATCTCAAAATACTCGAAAATATTTTACGCCGTCTGTTTACTATCTATACTGCTAAAAATAGCGGAACAGGTTTTTTGTCTGCTGTAAATTCTTCGTATAAAGCAATAGCTATGCTGTAATTTGCGTTAACATCTTTCCTATTCAGGAAATACGATATTTGGTTTTTATCTCCAACCATGCTGAAAACCAATACGATTTAGCTTGATCTTCCCCAGGTTAGAACATATCGATGACTAAGGTCATTGTTGTGGTCTAATTCAGATGTTATTGTAAAGGAACTACAAAATGGTTGATATCAGGGAAGTTGAAGTCGCAAGAGCTGTCACCCTTCTTCAACAGGAATGGACTTATCGTCAAATCAAGTTTAAGCTATAAAATAAATACTTGTCGCAAAAATGTACAAATGAAGAATTATATTTGTGTAAATTGCGAAATGCTTGTGCAGTATTGTAAATAATTGTGCAGAAAGATACAATTTATAAAGTATGCAGAAACAAAAAGTTACGTAATTTGTTTCTTGGAGTTTTATTACTTTCGATCCATCTTGCCACACACTAGACAGTCTGTACTCATGTAAGTAAATCATTAGACGTATTGTAGGTATGTTTAGAATCAATTGCTGCTGAATTTACATCACATTAAAATACGTTATTTTATGGGCACTCTAAACATTGAAATTCTTTACAAGTAGGTCCTTCAAGATTTATTATTAGCAGAGTGCTAACTTTTTTTGCTGAAAAGCGGTTTCTAATTCCAGTTTTTACAAGATTCATGCAACTAAATCCTCGATCACAATTTACAGTATGCGATGGAATTATATAAATCAACTAGAAGAAATTGTTCACTTAACTTACATGAATTACACCAACTCTTTGAAATCAATTCCTGAACATCTATTGCTCAATACCTTTTTGAACACTGCCCGTGCCATCAGCATTTCATTTAAATTCAAATTAGTTCAAACACATCTCTGATTTCATATTCTTCATTACCAGCTTACTTCTGAAGTCCAATGTGGTTGTTGCATTTTTGCACATTTACATTCAAAGTTTTAGAAGTTGAGTAGCAAAATGCGACAAATGCGACTGTGGCTTAAACCCTTAGACCTCGACTAAATGCCTATTAGTTGTCCATAGAGATGAAAAAACTTATTTACTTACTTACTTATGCCTTTTAAGGAACCCGCAGGTTCATTGCCGCCCTCACATAATCCCTCCATCGGTCCCTATCCTGAGCAAGATTAATCCAGTCCCTACCATCATATCCGACCTCCCTCAAATCCATTTTAATATCATCCTCCCATCTACGTCTCGGCCTCGATGAAAAAACTACCCCAAATATCTTTACGTTTTGTATGAAATATAGTTACAAATTTTATTGGCGGCATACAACTTAGCAATACCTTCACTAGATCACAACTGAACTCCCAACGAAAGGTTTACTTATAAAACAGAAAATAGGCATCCTGTGTCGAACCTATTAGAATTCAGTAAACAATACAAAACCTACACCCATTAAACTTCGAATGAACAGAACTCTCTTCACGAGACATCTCTCATTTTGCATACAAGCCTTAAGGTACATTAGTAAACTAAACGACTAAACCTGTAGCCGCCTCTAGGCAAAGTTTTGGTGTCCCGACTTCGTCCTCTATCGATAACACTGCCGACAGAAATTAGGCCGAGAGCAAATAGTAAACTGTACTCCCGCTATACTCGTATGACTTGATATATTATTGCACCCACTTCCCATCCGTCATCGAGTGGAATCACAGCACTGATAATCGAAAAGGTTAACTTGCTTGTTATTAACGCTGAAACAAAGCGTAAAATTTCCCGGAAATCTGTACAAATATGATCTATTTATTTTTTAAATTGTCGCTTTGTAATTGTTACAGATTTCATGATGTAAAAGTGATGGCATTTCTGTATGATGTGATAAAAATGGAATATAATTCATAACTCGCGTTAAAGCAACAGGAAAAATAATCGCCAATGAAACTGGGGCGAAATACTCGTTCCGCTACAACGGAGAAACAAATCGCTTTACGGGTGACGTGAATTTCAGAGAGGGATTTCGTCGTGCACTCGACATAGGCTATGCTCGTTGTCAGATAATAGTGCGGATTTTTAATCTATTCTGTATTTCTCAGAGGTCCTCATCTTAATATTATGTATACATACACTTATTTTACTCAGTTTCTCTTATTATTCTTGGCTGTTGTGTCTTAGGTTCACGGGTTCAAATCCAACTGAAAGAGATGGATTTTAAGAGGCTATAAAATACGTACTTAGCGTGGTTTCCTCCAGGAGAGAAGTAAAGCTGTGGTTCTCATATTTACGGCACAGAAAACAGTCCTGTACCTTATAGAGGGCAGCAAGCAGGCTAAAACTGGTTCACGTCGACAACCAGAATGAAAACTGAAAGCGAAGGACGTGAACGTGAAGGTTTTTTTTATTCACAATAAACCGAGAACGGAAACGACTATGTTTATCGATATGTATGTCCATAACGATATATAAAGTCGATATTACGCATCTCTTAATATACACTATTGTAAAAATGTCAAGCAAAGTGAACATGTAGGCCTACATTTCGTTTATTTTTATTGAATATTGTGACTGAAATAGATTATGTCTTCTTTTGAAGAAAGTTGAAACGCATCACAAAATCTCTGTTCTTTTTATGCAATTACATATTATTTATTAAGCTACATAAAACATTTTCATTACTGATATGAGTTTGATAAGAAGGATGCTGAATAACATTATTGATGATACATACATACATACATACATACATACATACATACATACATACATACATACATACATACATACATACATACATACATACATACATACATACATAAGTATTCTGTCCATGGGCAGGTCTTTCACTATAAACCCAGCATTCTCCAATCTTTCCTATTTTCTCCCTTTCTCTTAGTCTCCGCATATGATCCATATATCTTAATGTCATCTATCATCTTATATCTTCTTTTGCCCCGAACTCTTCCCCCGTTCACCATTCCTTCTAGTGCATCCTTCAGTAGGCAGTTTCTTCTCAGCCAGTGACCCAACCAATTCATTTTCCTCTTCCTGGTCAGTTTCAGCATCATTCTTTATTCACCCACTCTTTCCAACACAGCTTCATTTCTTATTCTGCCTGTCCACTTCACACGCTCCATTCTCCTCCATATCCACATTTCAAATGCTTCTATTCGTTTCTCTTCATTTCGTCGTAATGTCCATATTTTTGCCCCATACAATGCCACACTCCACACAAAGTACTTCACTATTATCTTCCTTAGTTATTTTTCCAGAGGTCGGCAGAAGATGCTCCTTTTTCTATTAAAAGCTTTCTTTACCATTGCTATCCTCCTTTTGAATTCCTGGCTCATGTTACTGCTTATTATCGATAATATAAAGCATTATTTCATTTAAAGAATTATGTTATTTAAAAATTATGTTTCCTTATATTTTAAATATTCAAATAGGCCTACTTCCTTATTTTCGTGCTATCTGAAATAAAAACAAGTGGTAACCTTCTTAGGTAGGCTGTCTTGGGTATCAAGCATTAAAGGGTGATGTAGTGCAACAACCTCGAGCGCTCGCGAGCGACCGAGTAACCGTTTCAACAAATCGGTTATAAATTCTCGACTGCATGCGCTCGAGCAAATCATTTCCCGGCTGCTTTCTTCACAATCGAAAAGTGTTCGGTGAGTTCCGGTCGGCCGTTTTCGTGAGAATGCAGAGGTCTAATTGTTTGAAGGGATATTGAAACATACCAACATCATACATAAGTCGAGAAAGCAAAGAAAAAAAATATATATATCTATTTTGAGTCAAATTTTGAAGTAGAATGTTTCTCTTGATTGTTGAAACCCCAATGCAAAGAAAAGTATTCCATATAAATATTTCGTAGCACAGATTCCCTGGAATAATATTCCTTCTTTGCATTATGCACACAAGTTACATAATTTCCATGTAACATGCTTCTCCATTTGCTGATAGACTTGTATGATTACCAGTAAATCTTGAAGTTTTGCATTCAATTTCGTGTGATTGGAAGATTTAAATTCTTTCATTTTGAAAAACGCTCACTAAGCTGTATAACTCCACTGCAAACGTTAGCACGTACTGTAAGGAAAATGTTTCTCTACTGTGCGTATTGCTGTAATGTGGTTGTGAAAGTCATCCACCCATAGTTGCGGATATACTGTGAGTTGTTTATGTGAACAGAATATAGTACACACATCTATATGCGTGGCTGTACATAACCTGAAATCTGTGTTTTGCTACGAACTTACTACCTCTAGTGATAATGCCGGCGAAATGAGACCAGAGTCACCGCCGAAATTTACCCAGCATTTGCTTTTATTTGGTTGAGGGAAAACCGCGGAAAAAACCTCAATCAGGTAACTTATCTCAACCAGGATTTGAACCTGGGCCCGCTCGTTTCATAGTCTGGCATGCTAAACGTTACTCCACAGCGGTGTAATACCGGGGATATATCATAATATATTTTGTGCGAGATCGTGCGTATTTGCTTGGTTTCCGCACAAAACCAATTCGCGGAAAGTCTAAAATTCCACATTCAGTATTCCCAACCTAACAATTTCCCTCTTCTTACCGCTTAAGTGACATATTTATTTTACTGCTTTAGGCTTTTAACATATTATTTTTAGAGACGTTCAATATAGTAGACTAATAATTACAAATTGGAAACTTACCACTGCAATTTCACCTAAATTGCACTGTTAATTATTGTTTTTAAATATTTGCAAAAATTAAGTAAACTCTACAACTCCACTAAAGTTCCTGCATGCGTGATGCAAGTAACATTAAGGAAGCCGTGAAAAAATCAACAAGATTCCAGACTCATCAAAGACTGGGGAAAAAAAAGACAGATTTATATCACGGCCTGCTGGAGTATAGCAAACACAGAAAACATTCTAAAGCAACAATGTTGAAGATATACATTTTTGTTTTGCAAATTTGCCGTCATTGAACAGAAACCAAGATGGAGATTTCATTGCAACTAATTAGAAATTCCTCTTTCAGGTATGTAATAAACGATCTTCGCACAAAATAATGTACGATACACGAGCGGTATGTTTTCTTTCAATTCTCGGGAATTAAAAAAGCTCAACTACGTTTCGCTGTTTCAAACTTTTCCTCGAACATGAAAACGTCAACATACCGCTCTTGTAACGTATATTACTATTGTATTACTTACGGGGCAGTGGTCAAATTCTCTAGTGTAAACATACAGTTTAAGTTATTCTTTTAGTATTGCTTGTTACCCGTGTCCTGATTGCGAGGTGGAAAAGGTTTTTGTAGTCTTTGCGCCACAGTTGTTTACTTAATTGATCAATTATTAAAGTGGCTTTTAGTGAGAATTGTTCATTGTGTTTCTGTTGATATTTGTTACAGCAAGACAACTCACCAGAGTTCTTCTTTTTGGATTTGTTATTCTAAATATTGATCATTGACGGTAGAAACTGTCAAACAATATTTTTCGTTCAGTGTCGCGCTCGCAACACCAGTAGCGGATTGTTTCTTCAGATTTAAATCTAAAAAATATACTCGTAATGTTTAAATATTTCTTGAAAAATGAGGGCAGGTTTCAGTCCAGTGACCTTCCTCCCGTCTACGCCGCTGAGTAGGACTACTGAATGTTTACTTGACTTTATAGTTATGAGAAGTTTATTAACGTATTACATTAGCATCTAAATGAAGAACAAGCGTTCTGGAGACTAATGCAAAGAGACTTGCTTTTCAGTTTATTTTGCGAATTACCACAGTTCGCTGGCTTTGGAATTTCTTCACTTTCACTCAGGGGACGATTTTAGGTCCTGTTTTGTTTTTAATATATATCAACGATTTACTTAAAATTGACATTGAGAAATATTCTGATACTCTGTATTCTTAT
This sequence comes from Periplaneta americana, assembly GCA_025594305.2. Taxonomy (NCBI): domain Eukaryota; kingdom Metazoa; phylum Arthropoda; class Insecta; order Blattodea; family Blattidae; genus Periplaneta; species Periplaneta americana. Next base: position 86,638,679 of record JAJSOF020000031.1, on the reverse strand, counting down.
GCTGATGATACTGTGGTTATATTTAGCGGTTCGAGTTGGAATGAAACTTATCAAAATTCTAACAGTGGTATTAATATTATTAAAGAATGGCTGGATGCTCACTTACTTTCTTTGAAAGTTTCTAAAACAAAATTAATACCATTTTCATTAACATCACATGGCCTTGAGCAACTAGAAATAAATAATAATATAAGTATAACTATACATGATTGTAACCTACCTACTTGCTCATGTAACTCTTTGAGTATATCCTCACAAGTTAAATATTTAGGCATTATTATTGACCAACATTTAAAATGGGACAAGCATATCTCCTTTCTGTGTAACAGATTGCGTAAAACAATCCACAAATTTTCCATTCTACGCTCTTATTTACCTGTTTATGTTCTGCGTACTGTGTACTTAGCTCTGTTTCAATCAATAATTCAGTATGGTATTTTAGGTTGGGGAGGAATGGCAAAATCGACTCTCCGTCCTTTAAATCTGCTCCAAAAAGAATTATCAAAATTTGTCTATATAAACCTTTTGATTACCCAACAAAATTAATTTTTCAGGAATTTGGCGTATCAAATCTAGAACAAATTTATAAACAAAAATTGCTTATTTACTTCCATAAAAACCACAATAAATTTAAATATGATCCTCATGAATACCAGACGAGACAAAACTACAGTTTCTTTCTAAATACTCCCAAATGCCACATAACTGCTGGATTAAAACACAGCAGAAATTTTGGACCCAAAATGTATAATACATTAATTAGAGCTTACCCTGAGCTAAGTACACTTAACACACATAGATTTAAGAAACAAATCAGATTAATTATTTAATTGTTTAAGCTAATTGAGTTAAAATTGTTACTCTAATATTCATGTACTTCTGTATTTTCTATTTGTATATAGACCCTGTTATTACATGCTGTATGTATTTTACCATTTATTAATGTGATTGTGCTCAATGAACTCTCTTAATTTTGTGATATATTTTGTATAACTGATCTGAACTGCGCCCGAGCACGAGCTTCTGCTCTTTCGGGCTGCAATGCCTAATGTAGCTCAAGTGTATAGTATTAATAAATATTATTATTATATATTATTATTATTTCTCAGGAACTGTGATTAAGAACTTTGTCGTCTGCTGTAGTTTAGTGGCTAACGTGTACCAGAGATATTGAAGTTCTATTCTGGCAAGGAGCGATGAAATTTTAGATTGATTATACAGTTTTATATCAAAGAAATAAGAAAATATTTTAAGGGTGTACCTGTATTTGTGAATAATACTGTAAGAGTGGAAGGGAGCTTAATTGTCAAAGATCCTGATGCACCCTTCAAATAAACTATACTACTACTACTACTACTATTACTACTACTACTACTACTACTACTACTACTACTACTACTACAAAAATGTCCGCGTCACCGTTTTTGGCGTGTGAAATAAGTAACGGGAACGTTAATTGCGAGTGTTTTACATTTGCCGCAGTCAATCTGACAACTGTGTTTGACATATAGCTGATGTGACATGTATAGGAAGTGGTACCATTCTGACCTGCACTATCAACATACTCACAAACAGGGCACTATATATCTAGGATACACGCCAAAAACGCTGGCACCAGCTATACTACTACTACTACTACTACTACTACTACTACTACTACTACTACTACTACTACTACTGACTGGCTTTACGAGGGCTGGACCCGGGATACGTTTTGGCCCATTATGTACTCTATAAATGAGATGATTGTCCAAGTCTAACAGGTGGCCTGGGTGGCATTCGTGAATCCTACGCTGACAGGTGGGCCACCCTGCCTCAGCCCTTGATAGAGCCAGGTCCCGTTTCGTGGTCGAGTAGCCTGTTAAGCCCCAGGGACCCAGAGCCCAAAACTCTTCCTGATCAGCCGAAATTGTCAGGTGGGTCATCCTGATAGAGCCAGTCCCGTCCGCATACGACTAGCCTGATGAGCTTCAGGGCCCGGAGCCCGAAACACTTCCTGTATCAGCATCGGAAACCCGTACTACCCCCAGATTTCACCCCAGACTATTTTTACTATTACAAATGATAGAGAAAATAAGAATGTGGATAATGTTGGTGAAATGATAGAGGAAAACGGGAGGGAGTAACCCGAGAAAACCCTCTGCAGTGTCTGCTTTGCCCACCACAAATTCTATCACGACGTGGCCGGGTATCGAACTCAGGGCGGCTAGATAGAAGACAGCGCTCTAGCGCTTGAGCTGCAGACGCGGCTACTACTACTACTACTACTACTACTTCTTTAGTAGGTTATTTTACGACGCTTTATCAACATATTAGGTTATTTAGCGTTTGAATGAGATGAAGGTGATAATGCCGGTGAAATGGGTCCGGGTTCCGGCACCGAAAGTTATCCAGCATTTCCTCATATTGGGTTGAGGGAAAACCCCGGAAAAAACCTCAACCAGGTAAGTTCCCCCGACGGGGAATCGAACCCGGGCCACCTGGTTTCGCGGCCAGACGCGCTGACCGTTACTCCACAGGTGTGGATTACTAGTACTTGCCCTGACTTTTTTTGAGGTCAGACCCCGAACGAATTCTTGCACTGAAGCTTACAGTACCCTACTATGCATCTACATTGCCACCATGTACACAATAAATACTGTTCCTCCCATTCTTCCTTAAACACAAAATCGTATGATCGGTAACAATTTTTGTGATAAGTGCGTTAGAATGATGTCATTTTTAGTTAAAAATTGAAAAACAAAATCTCTACAAAGTAATTAACAACACATTTTTAGCTTCAGAACACTAGACAATTGAAGAAATGACACTTCTGAATAGTTCATTCTCTATTTGTAATATTTTTACCCGTAAAACTAAATAAAAAAGTTATTTTACTAACAACTTCAAATTAATGTAACTTGGAAGAAAATATTGAGATTAGGACAAATGTTTATATGACATTTTTGCTCAGAATGTCTTCGTAAATAAGCTCCGTAAGGAACGGTAAATCCTCGTGAATCAATCTGTATATGCACTATAAAATCTTTATTTTTGTTTACAAAGAACTTGAAATTCATTTATGCAATGGTAGCTTATGATTTGCAACTAAGGAATAAAATACGCAAATATGCTAAAATCCGCCCCCTTCTAATGCATATTGGAATGGAGAGTGACAGTGAAATGATTGAAGAAAATCGGAGAACCCCAAGAAAAACATTAAGGAATCTTGGATTAGTTCACCACGAGCACGAATCAACGGGGTTCGAACCTGGGTCCATAGACATCGTAAGCCAGAACTCTGTCAACTGAACTACAAGATCGGCATTAAATAATTTCTCTTTTTCCTATATTTTATATCCTTTCTGTTGTTTCATTTCTAAAATGATTTCTACCATTATTGAATTAAAAGTAATGAGCTTAGTGGGTCTCCTTGTCTAATTCCATTTCCAATTTCTATAAAATCTGTCGTAACGTTTTTGTTGTATTATATTGACTTAAGTTTATTACGATATTTACAAAGCGTTATTTGTCTTCAACTTGTCTTTCTTTCAGTGTATGTGTTGCATCTGAAAGCCTAACTTTATCAAAAGCTTTCATTAACTCCATAAAGCATATAAATGCACTGACTTATTAAATTCAGTCGGTTTTTATTTTTTGTCGTCTTGCAAAAAATGACATCTACACTTGATAATATACCTTAGTTCATTTGAAATTAATCATGTTAAAATTTTCAAAGTTTGTTATTTAGAGCAATGCCTGGATTTAATCTTCCTACTGATATAATGTTTGTTTGCTATATAAAAGCATTTGACAGGGTCCAACGTAATAAATTATAGGAAATAACGTTTAATAAATGATAACCCTATTAGGTAAATAAAATAATTCATATACAAAAATACAATATATATATATATATATATATATATATATATATATTTTTAGAATATTCAATCGGTAAAAAAAAAAAAAATAATCAAGGCGTGAAACAAGGCTGATCATTATGACCAGCACTTTTTAACATATATAGGCTATGTTGAAGAATGGCAACGAGATTTTACACATGGACTTAACATAAATAATATGGTTTTAAATATGGTACTTCATTATTTGCGGACGATCAGCTGCTCATTTCCGAATCGGAAGAATGAATTACAAATTGCAGCGTATCTTCTTCAAAAATGCATGATGACCTATAATCTTAAAATTTCCAACGTTAAATCTAAAACAATAGCATTTTTGGGAGTAGATCATTTAAGATGTAAAATTATAATTAATGATCAAAGCAATAGAACAAGTATCGTCCTTCAATTACTTAGGTTGCAATATCTCACACATAAAGGAAGACTATATAGATCACAAACTAAACAAATTTCTTCCTAAGCACCTTATTCTCAAACACCCTCAATCTCTGTTCCTCTCTCAAAGTGAGAGTCCAAGTTTCACAACCATACAGAACAACCGGTAATATAATTGTTTTATAAATTCTAACTTTCAGATTTTTTTACAGCAGACTGGATGACAAAAGCTTCTCAACCGAATAATAACATATTTATTCTGCGTTTAATTTACACTAGAACTTACTATTATGCTTTCATAAAAAGAAATAGTCAGTTCAAAATACATTTTAAGATATTCAGTTTTTTCTCTCCTGAAAAATTTACTCAAATAGACACGTCGGATTTCTGCAATTCACGACCCAGTTTTGATCGCTCTCTTCTGAATTTTAGCCGTTATGAACCTTAAGGGGAGAGGATGGTATTTTTAAAACGTTTTTTCCTATTTGGTGTAAAATATTTATTTTTTGTATATAGAGAGCTCATGGCTATAAAAACTCAACCAAATATAAATATTTTGAAAAAAAAAAATTATTTGGGGGCCAGATTTGAAAAAAAATATACCCAATGTAGGATTTTACTAGAACCGATATATTTAAGCCATTTTTAAATATAAATTCAAACAATTTTTTTCCATTTTACTTGTAAAAGCATGCTCTACAAACTGTCTGTAACAGAATTTTGATATCATTACCTACATTTTTAAAATAAATAATTACAATTTAATAACACCTTTATGATTTCCTTTTTTTTTTTTTTTTTTTTGCAAAGAGACAGACATACTTTTTAAAATGAAATCAATTAGCAAAATTCTCTTACAGAGAAAAGTTTCCTAATAGTCTAGAGCGGGAGAGCCGTGTTTACCGGTCGCCGAAACGGAGAAGAAGATACACAGAATGACATAGACTTGCTATAGGTAGAGGAGAGGGAAACGACCACTCAGTTATCTAATGGAGTGCAGTGTGTAGACCTGTAACTGTTTCGCGTTGCTTACCTACTGCTACAGTACAGTATGGAGGAATCTAAAAGACGGAACATAACATTTAACGATTTACAGCTCGAACTTATTGATCTTCTAAGGGCTAAAGATCGTTTGAATAATACTATTAGCATGGTTGAGTTTTATAAGACTAAACATTAGCAATAATATCAACGACTACACAGGCTGGCTGTGAAAATGATTGCTATATTTGGCTCAACATTTATACTTGTGAGCAACTGTTTTCTATAATCAACTTTAATAAAGGCAGACATCGAACATCTGTAACTGATGTTTCATTACGATCAGTAGGCTACTGTTCCTTTCAGCTGCCAACAGCATAAAACCTCATTTTGATGTGCTGATTAATAAAAATATAACAAAATGATTGTAAATTTAAGTAGCTACAGATTTTCTATTATTTTTGTAAAATAAATATTTCTTTATTAATTAATAATAATAATCCAAGATAGTTTCACAAACACTGAATGGGAATTCATTTCATAAACACTCGTAATAGTACTTTGTTTTGTGTATATTTTGTACGAGATCACTCCTTCTTCCAGTCCACCCTTACACAGAGCGCAGCTAATATCTGCATTCCGATCATGAGCTGTAAGCCGGCTCGGAGAGCGCAAATCTTGTGCAGGCCTGGTCTAGAGAATGTGTGTTCTAAATTTCATGCATGTATTCTTAATAGTTCAGAAATTATATCCATTTTTGTCTGGCAATGTAGCAAAAAAAAATGAAGTTACTGGAAACAATCAAAGGGGTAGTATGATTTAAAAATCTAGAGCGCAGTAAGTTTAAAAATGGCGTCTCAGCATTCGATAAAGGCACAAATACCCACAAAATGTGATGCAACGTATTCCACACATACCACAGAATATTTTAAAGGAATTTTTTTTTTGAAAATTTACTCATTTTTTACCAAAAACACCGTCCTCTCCCCTTAACAATAACACCAGCTAATAATAATAATAATAATAATAATAATAATAATAATAATAATAATAATAATAAAAATAATAATGGCTTTATTTAACCTGGCAGAGTTAAGGCCGTAAGGCCTTCTCTTACATTCAACCAGGATTAAAACTTGATTACATAGTTGAATATAATACTGGATCGGAATTAAGTAATTACATACTGATACAATTTAGGTACATAATGAGATCAAAAGAGGTAGTTACATAAAAATTTACCTCATAAAATAAAAATAAACATAGTGGAATACATATTAATGTTGTTAGAATCAAATACGAATCACACAAAAAAATGTACAGAGTAAAAATAAAAATAAACGCATTAGTATACATATTAGTATTAGATTACAATTAAGTAGGATTTACATAATTAAACCAGAAACCGACAACGGAATAAAATGTACACAAAAAAATAGATTAGTAATAAAAAACAACACAGTGGGGTACATATTGGCGTTAAGTGATAAATAAACACGATTTAAATAATAAAAATAAGAAACAAAAAAGAATAAAAATAAATACAGTGGAACACATTCCATTAAATATTTGCAACGCGTTAAGTCTGGCAGCTCTTGACTTCAGGCGGCAGAGAATTCCAGTGACGAGAAGTAGCAACAGTGAAAGATGAAGATTAAAGAGATGATGTGTGGAGTGGTATTTCTAGCGTGTTATCATATTGTGACGGAGTATTTAAATTATGATATCGAGAAAGACTGTGGAATCGGACAGATAAGTAGGAGGGAGTAGAGGTGTGCAAAATTCGGTATAAGAGAGAAAGGGAATGTAACTTTCTCCTCTCATTTAACCTGAGCCACAATAATTTATCGAAAGAAGGCGAAATGTGATCGTAGTAGCGGACATTACAAATGAAAAGAACACACGCATTATGAACACGTTGCAGCTTCTGGGATAAATCCACCCTGAGATCACTGAATAAAGCGTCACAATTGTCGAAATGAGGCATAATAAGAGTCTGTACAAGCGTCTGCTTTAATTTAGCTGGATAGTGGTGCAATCTTTTTCAGCTAATAGCTGAATAGATCGTCCGATTATTCTTTTGTGGGATAGAACTTTGAGTACGCTTCTGTATTTGTTTTGTCTTAGCGAATATACATTTTTCTGGAGAGGAAAATGTGTCGGTAAACATGACGCGCATCGGCTGCTGTATTTGATCTGAGTGACAACATCCACTGTCATGTCTCCATCGATTGCTGCTGGCTAGAGCACTCCGAGGAGTCTGAGAGCAGCGGAGGGGGTCTAAAGAGCCGCTCTTGTGCTCTGATTGATTCGATGGTCACGCCGCAACACATTTACAAATGGAATCGCGAAGTTGTAGACATTTTTAAAAGGCAAACAAAACTGTTCCGCCTGTTGACTCCTCAGCGTCAGGTGAAGCTTGCAATTTCTTGTGATAGTAACTCTGCATTGCCGTCAACTTCGAGTGTTTGTTTTACTGCACTTCACCTTATATGTCACGACGCGTCGACTTTCTACAGCTGGGATTCGGATTGGATTTCCATAGGGAACCGATAGCTCCCGTTTTCCCTAACATAATTTCGCCATTTACTCATAATTTACAATAACTTGTCACGTGTATTGATAGAAATAGGAAACTTCCTGTTCACTACTATTTAATATTTTACACTAAAATTTTTATACGAAAATCGAAAATCGAAAAAGAGAGGACAATTGGGAGGACAAATTGAAAAGGTACGCAAATGCATCTTGCAAGGGGGTTGGGGGCTGTAAGAAACTAAATATGTGAGCTCCAAGCCTGTTGGCCACTAGTCTCACTCCGGTTCACGCTACTCCACTGAAGGAGCTCTAGAAAATTTTGAAGGGGAAAGCCGAAAATGGATGTAACCTTTTAGGTACCACATACGCGAGAGGGCGGAAATGTGATCAAATGATCACGGGACGGGTCAAGGAGGAGATGGCTGGTGTAGATCTGTACATTGAAATGAACTGTGTCATTTCGCAGTGCAGGAGGAGTCGAGAAGACTCTGTCGTCTGTTGTTCGATGGCAAGGCAGGTGAAGACCGCCAGGAGAGACGCCGTGAATTCTGAATCTGCAACTTGAAAGGTTCCCTGTCCTTTCGCATTGCGACATGAGTGACGTTGCACATTTATTTCATAATTTTATAGACTCTGAACTAGGGCACTAAGTTGTTTGTTAGAAAAAGGGGGACTTATGGGGAAGGGCATATTGGTCCGTGGCCCATATCTCTTAGGGCTCATCCCGACATTTGTCTTAACGCCTTAGGAAAACCACGGAAATACTTTAGGCAGGATGAGTTGTCTCAATATAAGAGACTAGCCAATTTGGCTTTTAGGTAATAGGTCGATTGATTTATACCTTCCTTGCTTGTCATTTATACTAGGGCATTCCAAAAGTAATGACAACAGAGGTCTGCATCGGACGTTTTCGCTCGAGCGCCAAGTAGTTCATAGCATAATCGATAGGTAGCGCACATGCATGATGGGTAAAATTGTCACGAGCGATAAATCCTCGAACGGTATAACTCGAGCGTTAGACATTCGTTCTTGTTACAGTGATGAACTGTGTAGTAACATCATAGATGTTTATCATTTCAAAACTTTGCAGTGCTTAATTAACCTCTCCATAGTACAACTACAAAACTTGCTTTAAAATGTAATATAAATGTTGTAGGTAAATGTCCCCCCCCCCACACACACACACACAGGAGTGATTTTGTTTTTCCACATCTGATAGATGTTATTGGATGTAAATGTAATTATTATAAACGGAGAACACAATCACGATAATTCGAGAACTGTATCAAGTTTTCTAGTAGTAGTAATAATAATAATAATAATAATAATAATAATGATAATAATAATAATAATAAAATAATAATAATCTCTAATAATTAGTGTATCAATCTTTGCGTCTGTAACAGTTGTGCAGCATGATTATTCGTTTTATTATATTTTCTGTGACGTTATCTCTGTACTAATATTGTTATTAATCTACTGCTATATCGATAATATTTTGTAAAATGTTTCTACATTGTCGCAGTATATAGGCGGAACACTATGTATGGACCTATCATATTATATATGTGGTAAATCAAATATTGAATAATTATTAATTAGGAATAATAACTGTATATCGAAGTTTTTCATACTATTTTATTTACAACTGCATGTTCGTGTTTTGGTACGTTCCATTGACTGTTCCATTATACGTTTATCATAAACACAGATAATAAAGCCTTATTTTTACCGTGTGAGCAAAACATATGTGTATCTTATCTGTCGCCTTCCATAAAAGATAAGACATGTCGGTGAGATGACCTTGTACTGTGCTTCTATTTATTACGAGCGTATCACGACCGATCGTATCTCACTCGAGGGTGCGACACTCGACCGAGTTCAAGCGAGCGATTTAACTCCAATGCAGTACTCTGAATGGCAACATAGTTACTGTTTCACACTCCATTTATTTAGGTTGCTTTTGACATTGCATACGTCAAATATAGTCTCCTGCCATGTCAACAATAAGTTACTAAATTCTTGGAAGACGGCGGATTCCATCTGCAGCAGCAATTATGGATATCTCTTTCACTGATCAATCTAAAGTTCTTCGGATGTTAATATGTTTGTCAGTTCTTCGAGTAACTACTGAAAGTTGTTAGTGTCACAAACTGGAAAAAATTTTGTGTCATGTTATTTTAAAAAATGGATAATGCTTCAAAAACGAGAAAAGTGATTGTGAAGAAATGATGTCTACAAAATAGTGTATGACATGCATGTTAAAGGTGATTTACTACATTCTCCCTATCGGCTCCATTTTGCAACCATCCTTCTTCGGTGTGAAATGACACTTTTTAACGCATGTATCGTAAATAACTAATTTTAATTCTATTCAAACGTTTCTACATCGTTGAGTTACGTTAACTGGATTGGTTTCTGAGCAAACTTTGAGCTTAGTTTTGATTATCCAACTAGATTAATTTATTCTGAATTTAATGTATTTGATATTGAATAAATTTATAAATATACTCTGTTAAAATTTTATCATAAAAATCATAATAAGTTTATATTACAGGCACATAATCATGACACAAGACGAAATAATAATTCAACATTAGTAGAACCTAAATGTTTCACATCTGCTGGTCTAAAGCATAGCATTAATTTTGGTCCTCGGTTGTATAATTCTTTAGCTAAATTATACTCAGAACTTCTAACATGTAACCCACTAACACATAACAAGAAAATCAGAAATGTGTTAATGTCTTCAATTTGATTAAATAAATTTATAGCCTATAGTATGAATTAATCAGCCTATATTATTTTTGTATTCTATAATTTTGGAATATATTTTTTTTCATAAATTGTCCTACTTTATTCACGTGCGATATTATTTTTCTCTATGTTAATATTAACTTATATAATTTCATTGTAGTTTTAATTTTAATTTTAGTTCCTAATTTATTTTATTTTCTATATTCCTTATATTAATAATATGGCGTATCGTTGATTCTGGAATCCCACAGAGATCTGTTCTATCACCACTACTATTCACTATTTACGTAAATGACACCCCCTCGACTCTACAGTACTGTAAGCATCACCTCTGCGCAGACGATTTACAAATCTATATCAATACAATCCCTGACTCACTCAATGACGCAATACAAAATATTAACGAGGACCTTGAATCTATATCTGCATGGACCAGAAAGTTTGGTTTGACTCTCAATGCAAGAAAATCACAAGCAATCCTAGTGGGACATCAACGTCTATTATGCAATATTACTCCTGCTCTTCCAGTCAAGTTAAATGACACAATAATCGCTTTTGCTTCCTGTGTTAAAAACCTTGGAGTTTACTTTGATACACATTTAAACTGGAATAACCAAGTAACCCATATTACCAAAAAAGTGCTTTCCATACTACATTCCTTAAACAGCATTCGAAAATTCCTTCCGCTATCACTCAAGAAAATACTAGTAGAATCACTAGTAATGCCCCACTTCGATTATTGTGATTTTCTACTGACTGACCTCAATGTCAATCAGTCGCAAAAATTACAACGTGTTCATAATTCTAGTGTTCACTTCGTCTGCGATGTCCGTCGCGCTGACCACATTACCCCATCCTTCCAAACTCTACTGTAAACTAGCTACGGCTTAACGAACGTAGAAATTTTCATTCTCTTGTTCTCCTTTTCCAAGTCCTTCACACTTCTACACCTACCTACCTTGCCTCCCGTTTCAGTTACCTGTCATCATATCATAATCTCTTCACACGCACGCAAAATAGTCGCATACTAGCCACACCAACACATAAGACATCATCGTATTCATCATCATACACAATCTCGCTCTCGCGCTTGTGGAATACCTACCCAGTGACATCAGAGACTGTCGGAATTTAGTAGCGTTCAAAAGCAAGCTTATTAAGCATTTTCTTACTGCGTAGAGTAGGTTTAATTTTTACTTAATCAATAAAAGAAATGCTTCTCTCTTCTTAACTTTTACAATAAACTGTCTAGCTTTTATTAATCAGTTAATCTTTTAGTAGGCATACTTTGATTTTTATTGTACTTGTAAATTTAATATTAATTGTAATTGCATTCTTAATATTGTAGTTGTAATCCCCTGGTATAGGGGAAGAGAAGGCCTGATGGGCTTATCTCTACCAGGTTAAATAAACAAATTAATTAATTAATTATATATATATATATATATATATATATATATATATATATGAACTGCGACCGAACACGAGCGCTGCTCATTCGGTCCTCAATTTTTTTAAATATTATTGCATCCTCTTTTTTATATTGATTGTATTATTTTATTTCTATTTCTATTGTTGTAATTATATTCTGTATTCTATATATTTAAATTTAAATAATACATTTAAATAATTTACTGTAGGCTATATTGATTTTCATGCTTCTGAAAAATATGTACTAACATTGAAGTTTGTTATTTATTGTGAAATGATAATATTTACGTGATTTGTTTAAAATATTCCTGCGAAAGTATGTGTAATAAAAAGCGTCATGTCATTCTTATAGATTCTCTTGAACATTCAGAGTTGCTTTCTAACGTCTTTAATTACACTCAGTCTCACATAGCTACAACTTAGGCTTCACAGCTTGTTTTCCACGTTTACTTCTGTCTTGGGGGCTATGTTACCTCAGTGTGATTTACAGCTCTATTGTAGTTCTCGATAATCATACACTGAATATATTTATTCTGTGTTATGTTATTTCATGAAAGGAAATCAAATATTTACATTAGTAACAATATGGAAAATTGCTATGAACTCAATACTGACCTCAATCTGCTATTCATTGACTTCGAACAGCCATTGCGATAGTGTCGATAGAAAGGCGCTTTGAGAGAGCTTCATACAGCTCTGTGTACATAGGACACTAGTTACACTAATGACCTTTACAGTACCAGAGGGAAGGCCTCAATTCAGAGTGATATAGCCAGGGTTGAGACTTTACGCGTAAAAAAAATTTATTTGTGCGAGATCGTGCGTATTTGCTTGTTTTCCGCACAGAACCATTACGCGGTAAGTGTGAAATACCACATTCACTATTCCCAACGTAACACACATAACAATTTCCCTCTTCTTACCGCTTAAGCGCGATATTCATTTTACTGCTTTAGGCTCTTAACATATTATTTTTAGAGACGTTTAACATAGTAATAATTATAAATTGGAAACTTACCACTGCAATTTCACCTAAATTGCAATGTTAATCATTGTTTTTAAATATTTCCAAAAATTAAATAAAATCTACTACTCCACGAAACTTATTGCATTCCTGATACAAGTAACATTAAGGAAGCCGTGAAAAAATCAACAAGATTCCAGATGCCGATGTTATTACTGCAATATGTTATGTAAATAATATTGTTAAAATATTAAAATGAAAAATAAATCATTACATAACCTTACCGTTTGTTTTAAGTTCGCATTTATAGACTGGGGAAAAAGACAGACGTATATCACGGCCTGCTGGAGTATAGTAAACACAGAAAAATTTTATAGCAACAATGTTGAAGAAAGATATTTTGGTTTTCCGAAGTTGCCGTCATTAAACAGAAACCAACATGGAGATTTCATTGCAACTAATTAGAAATTCGTCTTTCAGGTATGTAATAAACGATCTTCGCACAAAATAATGTACGATACACGAGCGGTATGTTTGTTTTCATGTTCTCGGAAATTAAAAAAGCTCAACTACGTTTCGCTTTTTCAATCTTTTCCTCGAACATGAAAACGTCAACATACCGCTCTTGTAACGTATATTACTATTACATTACAGTAATTACGTATATTAATGATTTACCTAGTGTTGTTAATAGTAACTTTGTAAACCCTTATCTATTTGCTGACGATGTGGCTATTCAGCTAGCTGCTGATTGTTATTCTGACTCTCAAGATTTGTTAGATGAGAATGATATGGTGTTCTTCTAATTATTTATGTATTAATGAAATTAAAGTGACAGATCTTAAATTTAGCTTAGATAGAAAAAGTGATACTTTTCATAATAACATCAAATTTTTGGGTATTTATATTGAAGGCGGTCTGGGCTGGGATAGCCATATCAATATGATTTCGGGTAAGATATCAAAAGGAATATTTATGTTAAGATGTTTGTCCAAAACTGTGAACAAAAAAGTCCTATTAACAGTATATTTTTCATATATTCATAGCCAACTTCAATGTGGTGTTTTATTATGGAGGAATCGTAGTTCATCTTTTAATATTTTTAAATTACAGAAGAAAGCAGTGAGAATTATTTGTGGTGTTGGACCAAAAGAACATTGTAAACCTTTATTTCAATCATGTAAAATTCTCACTCTTCCATGGCTATATGTATTGCAGTGTTTGTTATATACCCAAATGAATATAGATAATTTCCCTTTGAACTTGCATTTTCACGAACACCATACGAGAAGTTGTAAAGTTAGAAGACTTGATTTATGCAGATACAAGACTACACAAAACAGTTTTTATTATATGTCTCTGAAGTTTTATAATAGCTTACCTAATTCAACTAAAAATTTAAATTATGATTCATTCAAATCGTTAATTAAAAGAAAATTGTATGAACACAGCTTGTATAGCTTTAACGAATATTTTACTTACTTACTTACTTACTTACTGGCTTTTAAGGAACCCGGAGGTTCATTGCCGCCCTCACATAAGCCCGCCATTGGACCCTATCCTGAGCAAGATTAATCCATTCTCTATCATCATATCCCACCTCCCTCAAATCCATTTTAATATTATCTTCCCATCTACGTCTCTCTAAAAGTCTTTTTCCCTCCGGCTTCCCAACTAACACCCTATATGCATTTCTAGATTCGCCCATACGTGCTACATGCCCTGCCCATCTCAAACGTCTGGATTTAATGTTCCTAATTATGTCAGGTGAAGAATACAATGCGTGCAGTTCTGTATTGTGTAACTTTCTCCATTCTCCTGTAATTTCATCCCTCTTAGCCCCAAATATTTTCCTAAGCACCTTATTCTCAAACACCCTTAACCTATGTTCCTCTCTCAAAGTGAGAGTCCAAGTTTCACAACCATAAAGAACAACCAGTAATAATAATTTTGTATGATTTTATTTATATTGATGTTGCTATGCATAAGGTACAGTACTTTATGTCCAAGCAATAAAGTAGCTATCTATCTATCTATCATCTATCAATACGCGCAAATAATGCGTAATTAACGTAATAAATATAAAATACGTAGAAAATCTCCAAGAACTTTTATTTTTACTCTTTCTTTGTTCAGTTTGTGATGAAAATTTACCGTTTCAATTGCCAACAAACCTAGTTTATAACTCGAAGATACCAATTAATGCTAAAAAAATGGAGACCTTAAAAAGATTTTGTATACTTGGCTCGAAAACATGACGGCCTCTGTTCTTGGAATTGGTAATCCCTGATAAACCCCCATCCTCTACTCAACCCCTAGCCGCGTGGCAGAAATACAATAGATCCCAGCATTGCCAAATATAGCAGTCATTGCCTCTACCTGTTCGGTTTCACCCGTTCTCAGTGTCTTTTTAGACATTTGTCGACGTGTTGTTTTATACCGTTGTGCGTTTCAATATGTCTAATTCATTCTGGCCATGATTAAAGAGTGTTGGAACAGTCAGGCCTCCTGATTCACCTGAAGATCATGACAAGAACAAATAACACCGTCGAAGAAAACAGAATATGTTATTTGCAGAGGAGCGTAGCTAAGAAAACGAAGTGTTAAAATTATGTCTAACGTTAGAAATTCTACCCATAGAGTAATAGAAAGTTGAAGCAGTTTGATAAGTACAAATCTTAATCACTTAACATCGGACGCAACCGGCGGAAAATTAAGAATTACGGTTCACCAACTGAAGAGAAAATAAATTAATACATAATTCGGTAAGATGATTTTATGCGTGATTTACTTCGTCGAACAGTATGTGAACAGTACGCGAAAGAGATATCGCCAACAGCAAATAAAGTTGCGGAAATATTCTGGCCTGATTTGTACATTATGTTTAAGAATGCAGAAAAAATTTCATTCGATTCTATCCAGCACTTTCGGAATTACCAGGAAAAGGATTTTTAAGGAATATAGTTTGCGAAGAAGAAAAAAAAGCTTATGCCATATTCCACGTAACAGCTATTATAGCCAATGCCGCACTTTACATTAAAAATCATAATTTCAGAACTAATACAGAGCCACTGGCGTAGCTCAGTTGGCTGAGTTGACTGCCGATCCGAAGTTACACTCGGGCGTGGGTTCAGTTCCCGCTTTGGCTGATTTATCTGATTGGGTTTTTTCCGAGGTTTTTCTCAACAGTAAGGCGAATGTCAGGTACTCTATAGCGAATCCTCGGCCTCAACTCGTCAAATACCATTTTTCTATCACCAATCCCATCGATATTAAATAACCTAGTAATTGATACAGTGTCGTTAAATAACTAAAAATGAAACTAATACAGGTTGTTTTACCTGAATGAACTTCAATAGTTGGTGTAGAAATTTAAATTTTATATTAGGCCTATATATTACATAACAGAATTTTAAGGTATAAAAAGTGTACATGCCCCCTTAATTAATTCAATAATATTTCGTATCTTATAACGTTCCTTAGGCCTACAGAAAATTTGCATCGAATCGGCAACTAAACTGGCAGAGAAACAAATATATTCTTTTGTGCTTTAATATGATTTTCGTGTTATGAAATAATGATGTAAAAGGAATACATTTATCCATGACTGGTATCCAAACTGGTCTTTATTTCACCGTCCTTAGCAACCTAAATAATGACATTATTCACAGCAGTGCTTAAAAGTTTTCTAACTTACAGCGGTGAATTAAATGTTTTTAAATCACTCTCTACATGACAACCAACATATTCGCAATAATAAAATGAATATATATGTACTGCTTTTCCAACAACACATTACAAAGAAAATACCTACAATTTAAAATTAAATTTACATACCAGTAATGAATAAAATATCGTATAGCATACTAGAGTAAACAGATTTTATGCGCTCGTGGAAATTATCATCCAAAATCTAATTTTACTCTCTTGTACTATAAATTGCTATTCAATGATCACAGTTTTCGAAAATTTTACCAGTGCAACATCCTTAATTAAGTATAAAATTCTGGAACTTCAATAACATGAGAATTTAACACTTATTATATAATTCTGTATTTCCTTGTTTATTTAGGCAAAACATGTTGGTGAAAATATAAATATAAAGTGTTTTAAAAATAAGTTTGTTCATTTTTATACGAATTTTGTTTTAGTAATTATAAATTAAGGTATATTTACAAAGATAATACAGTCTCGCTGAAAATCGCGGTTTCACGGAACACAGTTTGAAAAACTTTCGCAAATCACAATGACTTCAAGAATTGGCAACTCGGCTAAGGGTTTATCCCTTGCGCGTGCCTGCAGTTAACTGGTGAAGGGTATGAGGGAAGGTCGTCATGTTTTCGTGCGAAGTATAGTACATACCGAATGAAGTGAAAGGTTTCTACACCAATAAGGCATCACTCATGAGGCCAGGAGATAATAAAGTAGGGTGGTCAGTTCCTTTCCCTTTCTATTGTATACATCGCTGACTAAACGACATTTCATACAAGTTGAGAGGATGCGAAGGCATTTCTTTCCCCTTCTACTTGCCCCGAGTCCGTCAGTAACAGAACGGTAGCTGTTACCTCTTACAGCTGCATCCCCCCCCAAGCTGTACACAGAAGAAAATAAAATATTAAATAAAGTACATAAGTGGATATAAAATACAATGACACAGAAGTTTGACAACTACATGTTTGAGTATATTTTAGTGTCATTCTTACAATATTTCCAACTAATAATTAAATTAAGAAATGTGAGTGTGTATTATGATCTCAGGGGGGAGTAACACAGTGCAGATTGTCCCTTTGTGTATGCTATAGAGTAGCCACTATCGGTGAAGAAAACATTTATCTTCTGCTGTCAGTACCTTTTTAATTTGCTATTTAATGTAAACAGCAATAAAATAAAATTTAAACACTTAATATAGACTTTGGAAATATAGATTACCGGTAAACATTTTCAATAATAAAATTTGTCACTGTGTTGAAAGTCAATTATTCGAACGTTAGTAAGATAGACAGTAGCATCTTCTCCTTCACTGATGGTAGAGAGTGTGAGTAGAGGGGAAGGCCTATCAACCAAACTGAAATGGGGTTTAGTAACATAGTTCGCTAGTCAGACTTAAGAAGTTTGCTATTAAAACTATATTAAGTGTACAAACTACACATTCAATTCTCCAGAACCGTTTGAATTAATATAAAGCTTCGTCAAGATTGTTTCCCAAGCATCTTATAGATAAGAACAAAGAATCGAGGCTTGGGATATGCAGTGGCCTGAACAACAGTTTTTCAAGCTGAAGAAAATGAGTTTCTGGAAATAATTATAACGTGTGATGAAACATCTGTTCATTATATTGAGCCAGAATTCAAGAGACAGAGAATAGAATTAAGAAATCCTTCCTAACCCGTTCAGAAAAATACAAATCTGAACCATCTTCAAGCAAAGCAGTGTTGAATCTGTTTTGGGATATTAAATAAGATATTTACTGATTTTTTTTTTGGAAGATTGTGTTTAGGGAGACAGTGAAGTCAGCGCTACTGTAAAAATTTCACGGAATGCAAAGAAAGGAGATTAATCTTTCCCAGAATAATAACGCTGCTGAGGAATGTGGATGTGGGCCAGCATACCGCTAGTCAGCCTTGGCCCTTCATGGGCTATTCTTCCTTACTTACTTACTTGCTTACGAATTGCTTTTAAAGAACTCGCAGGTTTATTGCCGCCCTCACGTAAGCCCCGCCATCGATCTCTATCCTGTGCAAGATTAATCCAGTCTCTATCATCATATCCCACCTCCCTCAAATCCATTTTAATATTATCTTCCCATCTACGACTCGGCCTCCTCAAAAGGTCTTTTTACCTCAGGCCTACCGACTAACACTCTATATGCATTTCTGGATTCGCCCATACGTGCTACATGCCCTGCCCATCTCAAACGTCTGGATTTAATGTTCTTAATTATGTCAGGTGAAGAATACAATGCGTGCAGTTCTGTGTCGTGTTAACTTCCTCCATTCTCCTGTAACTTCATCCCTCTTAGCCCCAAATATTTTCCTAAGCACCTTATTCTCAAACACCCTTAACATATGTTCCTCTCTCAATGTGAGAGTCCAAGTTTCACAACCAACAGAACAACCGGTAATATAACTGTTTTATAAATTCTAACTTTCAGATTTTTTGACAGCAGACAAGATAATAAAAGCTTCTCAACCGAATAATAACAGGCATTTAATATAACTGTTTTATAAATTCTAACTTTCAGATTTTTTGACAGCAGACTAGATAATAAAAGCTTCTAAACCGAATAATAACAGGCATTTCCCATATTTATTCTGCATTTAATTTCCTCCCGAGTGTCATTTATATTTGTTACTGTTGCTCCAAGATATTTTAATTTTTCCACCTCTTCGAAGGATAAATCTCCAATTTTTATATTTCATTTCGTACAAGTCCCATTCCGAGGCTTACTGTAAGGTTTCGTAACAATCTGTTTTTACGATGATGGGTTGTTAGCCCTTCGCCCAACCCCCCAACCTGGACCACCCCTTATAGGCTGTCCGCGACTGCTTATTCAATATATTCACAGCTACCCTCCATATCTGGAGGCCGTCTCTATCCGCAACCTGAGGACGTGCCATGCCGTGATGATAGGGACCCAGAATACAAATGAAACAATAATATCCTCTTATTTTTCCCACAGAATGTGTTCCCCATACTCTACTCGCCAACTGTTTACTTATTCTTTAATTCATTTGGTTTCTTTTCTTTTTCTTCTTCTCTTTCTTTAAGCTTCCAGCTTGTCTAATCAATCATCCTATCACTTTTTAACTCCGTTATTTTATACGCTATCAATATTGCGTCTGGCTGTTGGTACAATCACAGTCTAGTTTATACAGTCACGAAGCTCAATACGTAGTAAATATGCATCCATAGATAGTTGCTACCCACTAGGATCGCTACTATCGCCTCATTACAGACAATGCGAAATAGTACCTGCACCGTCTATTGTTTCTAGTACCCTCAACAACTCAAGCTTCGTGACTGTATATACTAGACTGTGGTAAAATGCTGTTTAGTGCCATCTGTGAGACGTAGTTATTCCATTTTACTCGCTGTCTGTTTACTCATTCTCGCACAAAACAGGAATCTACTGAATTGCATCTCGTTCCTGAAAGATTAATTCCATGAGACTGGTACTACGAAATTTCCCGTGGGAAAAGTAATCACAGAGAATATTTACAGTTGGCTTCAACGCCTGGGAGCCCAGTTTGCTCTGTAGTAATGCGTCAGGCTAGGGACTGTAAGAACTTGAGTTCAGTCTCGCCATAACTTCCAAATCTGCTCTCGGTTCCACTCAGCGTCGTACAGAATTGAATAACTGGTCTTTCTCCGATGTAAGAGGCGTCCGATGTCGACCAAAAACCTCCTTGTAATTCCGAGGCCATGACATTGTTATAGTTCTACCTGTCTGCTTCGCTGTTCTTCAGTTGGTGCCCAAACAAAATATCAACAACGCGGGTAGGTTCCAAGGCTGTGTGAGCCGGGGATGGTAATCGATCATGTAGCACAGTAGTGACAGTGATCAAATATCAAGAACGGGGATGAGGTAGTTGTTATTCCCTAGTTATAACATAACGTATAATCGATCATGACCCGTGGCTCCATCTACGTTAAAATATAAATACCGATCATAAGTTTCAGTGATGAGCAGAGTAGTGACAGTGAAAGTACAGGACAGCCATGGCTACCTCCAATATGGGCTGAGCACACAACCAACTGTTGTGAATCTTTTCACAGTAAACTTAATGCGCAATTTTGTGCTCCACACCCAAATATATTTACCTTAGGAGGTGCTCTAAAACAGAAAATCGAAAAATCGAAAGAGAATTGGGAGGACAAATTTAAAAGTTACGCAAAACGCGTCCTTGCAAGGGGTTGGGGCTGTACAAAACTAAATATGTGAGCTCCAAGCCTGTTGGCCACTAGTCTCACTCCGGGTTACGCTGCTCCACTGAAGGAGCTCTAGAAAATTTTGAAGGGGAAGCCGAAATTGGACGTAACCTCTTAGGTACCACATACGCGAGGGGGACGGAGATTTGATCAAGTGATCACGGGACGGGGCGAGGAGGAGTTGGCTCTTGTTTGCCGTTAGGATGGCAAGGCGCTGTCATCTGTTGTTCGATGACAAGGCATGTGAAGGCCGTCGGAAGAGGCGCCGTGAATTCTAAATCTGCAATTTGAGAGGTCCCTGTCCCTTCAAATTGCGACTAATTGAGTGACCTCGTACATTTAATAGACAATTTAGAGGTTCTGGACTAGGGCATACGTCCTTTACAAGAAAAGGGGAATATATATATGGGGAAGGGCATATAGGTCCGTGGCCCATTTCTTATAGGGCTCATCCCGACATTTGTCTTACGCCTTAGGAAAACCACGGAATACCTTAGGCAGGATGAGTTGTCTCATATAAGAGACTAGCGAATTTGGTTATTATGTATAAGGTGATTGTTGTCATGAGCCTGGTGAATCGTCTCAATTTAGAGACCAGCCATTTGGCTTTATGGTGGCTCAATTACGAAGAGAGGGGAGAGATGTAATTATTAATTAATTTAGAGTAATTAGGGAGATTCATGGGGAGATGAGTGCAGGTCCGTGGCCCATTTCTTTTAGGGCTCATCCCGACATTTGGCTTAGCGCCTTAGGAAAACCACGGAAAAACCTTAGGCAGGATGAGTTTCAGTGTGCTGCTTAAATTAAGCTTAGAAGTAAAAGTAAATGTAGGCCTAAAATAATGAAACAAAATGTAACTTTTATGGAAGGTTAGCTGGAAAAACTTTCTGATGGCAGTGTAAGTAAATATGCATTCTGCGACATGTTTGTTACAAATTTTTACCAGTAGAGAAATAAAATTATGAAGGTATTCGACGCAGCGTGTCCGCCAAGCATAAAACATTTTTAACCTATCTAATACCGTACATGGTCCTAAGTGTGTATAAAATGGGTAGGGAAATGTTTTCTGGCTTGGTCTAGCGAGGGAACCAATTGCAGTACACAGATGAAATCAACCTGGAACCAACTCGGGTATAGCTCTGGATCGAACTGGGAACCGATTCACAGATTTGGGAACCAATTCCAGTACGCCCGTCTGCTTACATATTCGTCAATGGTGTGTACAGTAGTGGCAAAAAAAAAAAAACCGGACCGACCCTCGTAGCTGATTTCAGAGCCTTGTTCACTCCAGAGCACGATAGACTGGTAACTAAGACTTTCGTGGTTCGAATCCTATCTGTGAAGGAAACTTTTTTTTGTTCCTTATTTAAATTTATTCCCAATACTTTTCGATTGCTGGTAAAATTCATGTTCTGGTAATAATAAGTTAATTAAGTAGTAAAATATCGCTGCAATCGAAAAGTATTGGGAATAAATTTGAATAAGGAACAAAAAAAGTTTCCTTCCCAGGTAGGATTCGAACCACGAAAGTCTTAGTTACCAGTCTATCGTGCTCTGGAGTGAACAAGACTCTGAAATCAGCTATAAGGATCGGTCCGGTTTTTTTTTTTTTGTCACTACTATACATGAAACAGGGACTCCGTCTCCTTTGTACTGCATGAAACAAGAATTTTATTATTACATATTAATATTACATAGCAATGGCTAAGAAAACTTTTAATAGAAAAAGGAACATCTTCTACGGACCTTTGGAAAATAATAAAGGAAGAGACTAGTAAAGTGCTTTGTATAGAGTGTAGTATTGTATGAGGCACAAACATGGACATTACACGAAGTGAAGAGAAGCGAATAGAAACATTTGAAATGTGGATATGGAGAAGAATGGAATGTGTGAAGTGGATAGACAGAATAAGAAATGAAGCTGTCTTGGAAAAAGTGGGTGAAGAAAGACTGATTCTGAAACTTATGAGGAAGAGGAAAAGGAATTGGCTTGGTCACTGGCTGAAAAGAAACTGCCTACAGAAGGATGCACTGGAAGGAATTGTGAACGGGAGAAAAGTTCGGGGCAGAAGAAGATATCAGATGATAGACGACATTAAGATATATGGATCGTATGAGGAAACAAAGAGGAAGGCAGGATATAGGAAAGATTGGAGAAAGCTGGATTTGCAGTGAAAGACCTGCCCTTGGTCAGAACAATGAATGAATGAATGGATGAATGAATATTATTTCTTTAGTTAAATTTATTTATACGCGCTATAACATCTAGGTCACATCGCATGTGTAGTATATCAGTAGATTTTTAAATCGATTATTTTACGACGCTTTATCAATTGCTATGGTTATCTAGGTCTGAGATGAAGGTGATTATGCTAGCGAAATGAGTTTCTCGGTGCCTGCGATGACCTTGCGCTTAAAATTGATCCAATATTCACGAGTTCATAACCGGCCGAGGATGATAAATTTTAAGAGCTACAAAACCCTTATCATAGTTTTCTCTGGGAGGAAAGTAAATCTGTGTGTCCCGTATCGTAGATTTATGTCACGTAAAAGAACCCTGTCCCTGATAGAGTGCTGCAAGCAACATTTTTCGGCCATTTCTCGTATACGTTGAATTTCGATGGTGAAAAGTCTCTGCTATTGGAAGCGTAGTTAAATAAAATACTATTGTTGCTGCTACTACTACTACTGATACTATTACTGCTACTACTACAACTGTTGCTACTCCTGGTGCTTCTGCTGCTACTACTACGACTACTGCTACTATTACAACTTCTACTATTACTATTACTGCGATTATTGTATCTGATGTTACTACTGCTACTGCTACTACTACCGATACTATAACTGCTACCATTGCTGCTACTACTATTACTACTACTACTACTACTACTACTATTACAACTGTTGCTGTTACTACTGCTACTACTACTGCTACTATTACAACTTCTACTATTACTATTACTGCGATTATTGTATCTGATGTTACTACTGCTACTGCTACTACTACCGATACTATAACTGCTACCATTGCTGCTACTACTATTACTACTACTACTACTACTACTATTACAACTGTTGCTGTTACTACTGCTACTACTATTGCTACTATTACAACTTCTACTATTACTATTACTGCGATTATTGTATCTGATGTTACTACTGCTACTGCTACTACTACCGATACTATAACTGCTACCATTGCTGCTACTACTATTACTACTACTACTACTACTATTACAACTGTTGCTGTTACTACTGCTACTACTATTGCTACTATTACAACTTCTACTATTACTATTACTGCGATTATTGTATCTGATGTTACTACTGCTACTGCTACTACTACCGATACTATAACTGCTACCATTGCTGCTACTACTATTACTACTACTACTATTACAACTGTTGCTGTTACTACTGCTACTATTATAACTTCTACTACTACTACTATTACTGCGACTATTGCATCTGATGTTATTACTGCTACTGCTACTACTACCGATACTATAACTGCTACCATTGCTGCTACTACTATTACTACTACTACTACTACTATTACAACTGTTGCTGTTACTACTACTACTGCTACTATTATAACTTCTACTACTACTATTACTGCGACTATTGAATCTGATGTTATTACTGCTACTGCTACTACTACCGATACTATAACTGCTGCAACTCCTACTACTACTATTACAACTGTTGCTGTTACTACTGATACTACTACTGCTACTATTATAACTTCTACTACTACTATTACTGCGACTATTGCATCTGATGTTATTACTGCTACTGCTACTACTACCGATACTATAACTGCTACCATTGCTGCTACTACTATTTCTACTACTACTACTATTACAACTGTTGCTGTTACTACTGCTACTACTACTGCTAGTGTTGGTACTACTACTAAAGTTTTCACTCATACAAACACTGCGCTTGTAGCCACCGGAGTAGTCAGTCAGCTGAGGTACTTGCTTGCCGGTCCGAAGTTGCGCTCGGACGTGGGTTCGATTCCCGCTTGAACTGATTATCTGGTTGGGTTTTTTCAGAGGTTTTCCCCAACCGTAAGGCGAATGTTAGGTAATCTGTGGCGAATCCTCGGCCTCATCTCGCTATTACCAATCCTATCGACGCTAAATAATCTCGTAGTTGATACAGCGTAGTTTAATAACCAAGTAAAAAACACTGCGCTTGTTCATAAGGTTATTTTGTAGTAATATGGCTCTCAATTCGTGTTACAAATGTGCGTACTGACAGTTTATAGGCAATATTTATAAACTTGCAGTTCTCCTTGGTTAAACATTGTTTATTTTTTTTCTGTGAAGCATTTTATTTCGTTTTTGAGCACTGAAGTTTTGAAATAATTCTGTTCTTTCTAAATAACTACGCAGAACAGCAAATTTGGTATTATTATTGCTGTAGTATAACAGGGTTATACAACGAGAGCTTTTTTTTTTTAATTGCCTGATTGCAAACAACCTGAAATAGATAATATAAGACATTTAATTTCGAGTGCTTAGTCCACAACTCTCACTACTTGAGAGTGACAGCTCAATCTGCCATATCACGACCACTTGACAATTCCATTAGTCGGTGAGGTGTGACACTGGTACGTTTGTTTCTCATATGTTTGCCACGGGCACCATTGTTCCTTCTCCATGGACATTATGGCCCTTGGAAAATATTCGTACGCATCCATATTCAGAATTTTCCTTGACGTTACACGTTAAAGGATAAACAGTGAAGTCCATATCTGCGGAGTAACGGTCAGCGCGTCTGGCTGCGTAACTAGGTGGCCCGGGTTCGAATCCCGGTCGGGGCAAGTTACCTGGTTGAGGTTTTTTCCGGGGTTTTCCCTCAACCCAATACGAGCAAATGCTGGGTAACTTTCGGTGCTGGACCCCGGACTTATTTCACCGGCATTATCACCTTCATATCATTCAGACGCTAAATAACCTAGATGTTGATACAGCGTCGTAAAATAACCCAATAAAATAAAAAAAATAAACAGTGAAAGAGTTAGGTTATAAATAATATTGACTGCCAATATCATCACTATCATAATCACCACCATCACAACCACCAACATTAATGATTTAAGCATTTTGTACCTGTAGCAAATTGAACAGAACATATTACGAAGTAGAAATATGAAAACTAGAAATTTAACCTTTGAAGAAGTGGAAAAACTCAATAAAGATTAAATTAATTAATGTAATATGCGAAATAAAACTCACATATATGGTATTAGTGTTCATAATTCTTTTCGTTTCAATTTTTTTTGTATGACATTTACTTGAAATAACTTTGTGATGCAATAAATATATTATCTTCTCCATATTCTCTCCTGTGATCCTCAGTCTTTTGTCATTTAACATGAATATAAAGGCTGAGTAAGCCCTTTGGGGCATTCCATGAGGAGTGGGACATTTCATCAGAGTTTTAAAATTATAAAACAAGGTGGGATTTTTATTTTAACCATTGCCTACACTGTGTACTTCCTATTTACAAGGATATTTTGGTGGGAAACTGTTTTCTTTATGAAACTGAGCTTCCAGATATCACCAATTGCTGGTTGATTTTCCATGCAAATTTCTGTGATTTTTAAATCAGTATTTTCTTATCTTTTATCATGAACGGATTTTTAGTTCCGTATACCTATTTTGTTTGCTTGCGTTATACGTATGTTATTAAGATATCTGTACGTTTCATGGAATAGTGTCCCCTATTAGAATTCTATAGGACCTAAAACGCCTAAATGAGCCATACAGTTCTGTAAATGTCTAAAAACCTATGTGCCCAGAAAGCATCTTTTTAGTATTTTGCGTATATTTAAAATAAAAATACCAGTACTAAAAATGCAAAACTACAATTGAAGGATTAATGATTATGCTGCATTTGCACGGTAAAAATACCGCAGCATGTCTAAAAGAAACTACAAAAATACTACTGAAAAAGCAAAAGAAATCTCTTGCAGAGAAACGCTGGCCTGGCAAGTTCTTTCCATTGACTACGAGTATTGTAATGTTGCAAAAAAACAAAGTTTGATATTTTCGCGAAAATTCACGTATTCAGCATTACTGATATCGACAAAGTGTTTTCGGCCATAGCGCCTGCCTTCCTGCTTATCTATGTAGGTACAGCGATTTCTACTGAACTATTGGACGGTTATTTTTCATATTCGCTATCGACAAATCAATTTAGCCGCGAATGATGTACATATAATAATCTTCAGTAAAAATAATGGGGCTTTATTTGAAATTTAAAAAAAAGAACTGTACGTAATAAAAATATAAAATATTCATGAACTCGAAATTTACTTAAAACTATTTTCTTTCATTTCATTATTGCATAAGACGAAGAAAGATATGAAATGAGCACTCCAGAATGTACTCTCACATCTGCAAGACTCAAAAGACAAGCTTGCGCGAGAGGGAAAGACGACATCAGCAGAAGTCTTGCAGCTTACAAGCAAACGTTCTGATGGGGGCAGATAAAAAACTTAAATTTGTTTCTTCCACCATGTTAATAATGTCAAAGAAGTGCTTATACAAATTTTGGCCACTCGACCGCAATTACGAGGGCCGTAAAAAATAAGTTCGCCAGGGGCCGTTAACAGAAAGAAACCACAATTTCATCGGACAAATTTATTGGAACAGACACAGCAATTGTTGAGCTACTTTTCAACATGTTTTTCATCTGAATTGAGACATTTCTCATATCATGGAATCGACAGAGAGGTGCAGACGCAGTCAAACGCTGGTTCCGATCTGAGGCGGCTGACTTCTACGACACAAAAATTGATCCCATGATATGACAAATGTCTGAATTCCAGTGGGGGATATGTTGACAAATAGCACAAAAATTGCTGTATCTGTTTCAATAAATATTTCCATGTAATTGTGTTTTTTCCTAGACACGGCCCGAGGGAAAATCACTTTCTGGACGGCCTCGTAATTGCGGCCAAAATTTGTATAAGGACTTCCTTTGACATTATTAACATGGTGGAAGAAAAAAAATTAACTTTTTTATCTGCCCCCATCAGAATGTTTGCTTGTTAGACAAAAACTTGACAGTGAGATTAGTTGAGAATAAGCGATACACTGTCCATTGACCAGCGTGCAAGGTTTGGCTTCAAGTGTTGCTTCCACACAGCTTTCAGCAGCGCTTCCTTGTTGCGCTGCTGTGCGGCTCAAACGCGTCATCAATTAGCGCGGCTCATTAACTTCATAGACCGCATTACAATATGAATAGCCCCAATGCTCTGTCGCCCGAGGCTTGCAGCAAGGGTCGGCTTCCACAGAGATTCGATTACTCTGCATATGTGTATAGAACGCTATCAGGAGTCATAAATTGAAGCTGGACTCTAGAAACCAGAAAAAACTAACCAGATCTACATGTTAGGAGTGCAATCATATTTAATTGCCTTTAAACTCCTGTACTTTTATAGCAAAATAAAAATAAAGTTGTGTACAGAATTATTATTGTGCGATGCTTAAACATAAGAAAACCTAATAGCTATGAGTTCCGCTTTTTAGTAGAATATTTGACATGCTTTATCATCTACTAGGTTATTTCAGTGTGTATTGATAAGGCCATAAATGTACTAATAAAATGTTTCTTGCAAGGTCTAAAAGAAAAGAGAACACAAAAATACACAACGAAAAAATATTACAGTAAAAAAATCATGTATGAACAATGACAAATTTGTATTGTTAATTTCTTTAAAAATGATATAGCTTTGGTACCGTACGCCTGTCATTTGTTTCTTTAATGTGACGTATGTGCATTCAAATGTTTTGACCATGTACTCGTATACAAGAATCCTTACAATAAAAAGGCTTATGTATGCTAAAATTCACTTGTGTTACCATTCATTCGAGATGGGATTTTGAATTGAAGTCATGTTAGCGGAAACGGTCTAACACTTATTTTTAAAAAGAGGAAAAAAATTGAACTTTAAAAATATTGCAAGACCAGAGCAATAAACACAAAAACTTCGATGGGATATATTTAACCTTTACGATACTTCCTGATGTTAAGCCTCTCATAAATAGATTGTGTTTCACGCATTCAAGAGATAGAAGCATTATTATGGACATTTTCCATTTTGAGGGATAGACCGTTTTTACGCACAACCTTCAAATTCTTCCAGTTGTTCAGTTCCCAGCAGTTAGAAATATCATGTCCAGACTGTTTCCCAAGTTACCAATTTAGACAACAGAATATAGCTGAAATAATAAAAAAAAGCCGCCCTAAATAAGGGTTGGAATAGATCGGTCTACTAATCAATTCATAACGAATAATCATGAAAACCAATTGCGTGACAATTTGAACGGAAAAAGAAAACATTAAGACAAATGATATGAAAACATAGGAAACCATTTACAATAAAAGACTGTTGGGTACAAATGATTAACTTACTAATTATAGCTAAGGATGATTTTAACACATGAGATCCTATTGCATCAATCGTTGCATCAGAAATTTTAAATTGTTTAAGGTCATTTAAAGTTTCACGTGGGATCGTGCCACGGGCACCGAACATGAGCCCAGAAACTGTCCAATGTGTGATGTGATATTGTGCTCCGAGATGCTGACAACAAGGCTCATATATGACTTGTTTTTCACGACACACCTCTTGTGGCTGTTGCTCGTGCATCTCGAAACGGATTGTGGAGTCAAGAATGACACCCTTATCCTTCTGCCGATCAATTATGATGATATCAGCACGTCTAGTAGAGTCATCAGAAGAGACGCAACCAACCTCCTCATAAACCTCATAGGAAGCATTCTGACGGATTGAAGATGCGATGAGAGAACGAACCATAATATGTCTGTTGATTCGGAGCAATTCTCCATGATGGCAGAAACCCAAGACGTGAGGAAGCGTTTCTTGCTCGTCGCATCTTCTGCAACGGATTGAGTCAAGAGTTCTATCAGGGAGAGTACGCACAGATATTGTATTACAGTTCATCTTAATGGCTTGCATCCACTGACTGCTCGAAAGTCCCTTTTTGGTTGAGATCCACGAATTACCTTTCTTCCAGTGAGAATAGAAAATAACTCCCAAACCTCTACTTTTCAATTTGCTCCATTGATGAAAAGAATCTTCACGCAATGCTTTTCCTAGTTTTTGAGAAGAAATACGTTCAGAGCAATCCAAGGTAATTAGTAATTGTTTGATGCAATGTTCAATTTCGTTTGGAAGATTCCGAAAGGCTGCTATATGACTGTTGTCAACGTGTAAAAGTCTTTGACAAATATTGAAATGTTGAAGGTAAGCTTCCCACTGGGCTCTTTTGTTTTTGATTAACATAACTCGACCGAGGCGAGTGGAGACGCGGGCGTAATGTGAACTATCGCTATGATGCTATACGAACGCAGGAGAAGTACAAGTGGCGCTCCTGGCTGCAGGACTCCACTGGCCTCGGTCGAGTAGTACATGTACTAATTAACGAAACGGTCTTTATTTTGAAGAAAATTGACAATAGTTTATTTAACGCTCGCCAGTGTTTTGTAGTGAAAGTGCACTGAGCTACAGAGCCAATTCAGTGGGTTTTAATGATCGAGTAATGAATGTAGTTAATGTATAGTGATTATTGAATGTTGAAAATATTAGTAGTGAAGAGTGTATATTGTAGTTTAACATTTATCGTTTTATAGACTTTTGATTGTATATTTTCTTGTTCTTTCCGTTATCTGCTGTCCTTGACTTGTTTTGTTTATATCCCTACTCTGTATGTCTTTAGTTTTCCTGTCAATATGTCTTGTCTTTATATATCGTTATTTTCCCGAGTGAAAATCCATTTATGGTTGATAAATTCATACAGAATTTATAAATTTATAAGGTACATTAACAATATATATTCAGATAACGTACAATAAATATATATCAAATGGACAGTAAGTGGAGACAATGACAAATCTAATGATATAAATAAAAAATACAAGGATATAAAGCAACAGATGTTGAAACATAAAAGTGAAATGTATTTCATATAAATCTTGACACAAAAGTTAATTTCGTTAGTACAAAAACAATCTTAATAGAATACAGTGCAGAGTAATATAAGCTATATGATATTCAAACATTTATCACAGGATTTGTTGACCAGGTTAACACTCATATAAAAATATCAATTTCTCCTAAGTTGTGCAATCTGTTATAGTATGAAGAACTGTATAAATAGGAAAATAATAATGTAGATTTGTATTTATTTTTGGAATAAAAAATATTATGAGATTTGTAAACATTGTGTGGGACGAAATAATATTTGTATTATGTAGACTACATTGATATAATATATTTTATTATTTATTGAATTTCTGTAATGATAATAACCGTCATTTAAATGGAAAGCGTCAGAGAAATCTTTGAGGAAACGGAAGATGAAAAATCTTTGACCACTACAAATACGACTCCGCCTTTACCGAGATTCGAACCAAAGTCTGCAGCCATCGTAAGCTAGCGATCTGCCAACTGAGCTCCCAAGGTGGCATTCACACCTCTTAGATATTGTCCTAATATTTTTAAAATATTTATTAACAGAAATCTTAAATGATATTTGTATACTTTTCAACATGTTAAGCCGTAAAGCAACGCGTCTGGAGTACTCAGATCATGACCTTTATCTTTAAAATATATTACATATTTCTTTTTCCATTATACGAAGTCGACGAAAAAGTGTTGTGATGACGTAAAGAATCGACTATAATATTTCCGAGGAAATACAAGTTTTGAGAATCACTGATACGGAGGAATTGATTTCGGACTATCGGACGGATTTTGTTCATATTCAGTATGTTATCTATGAGTCAATTTATCAGGGAATGATGTACATGAAATATAATAAATAATAATAAATAAATTCGGAATATGTATGGTAAGACTTTCCTGTGTTAAATTTCAACGTACCTCGTTAAAATGTTTCGACCTATTTATGGGCCATCTTCAGAACTGGTCGTTGTCGGTCTTGGCGCCACTTGTTCTGTTTCCTGTTAGGGTGTGTTCCTGTGGTATAGTGTAGAGTCAAAGAATGTATGTGTTTTGAAGGTGAATTGTGTGTTGAGAATTTCACTGGGGTATGTTTTCGTGTGCCTGTATATTTCATATTGTTCTAGTGTGTTTAGTTTCTGGCTTTTTGGTTGGATGTGGAGTATTTCCATGTCTGTGTTGATGTCTCTGTGGGTGTCGTTAGCATTTGTGATGTGTTCTGCATATGTGGAGGTGTTTTTTTAATTTTGTTATGGCTGTGATGTGTTCTTTGTAACGTGTTTGAAATGATCTGCCTGTCTGTCCTATGTAGAAGTTGTTGCAGGTGTTACACTTGAGTTTGTATACGCCTGTGTGGTTATATTTGTTTGTTTGTGTTGTTTGTGTGTTGAGATGTTTTTGTAGAGTGTTATTTGTTCTGTATGCGATGTTGTAATTTAATTTCTTGAATGAGGTTGCACACTAGAACAATATGAAATATACAGACACACAAAAACACACCCCAATGAAATTCTCAACACACAACTCAACTTCAAAACACACACACTCTTTGACTCTACACTATACCACACGAACACACCCTCACAGTAAACAGAACAAGTGGCGCCAAGACCAACAACGACCAGTTCTGAAGATGACTCATAAATAGGTCGAAACATGTTAACAAGGTACGTTGAAATTTAACACAGGAAAGTCTAGCCATACATATTCCGAAGTGATACAGTGTTAAAAGTTGTGTATTCAAGATGTATAATAAATAAATATTATTAGCCAGTCTGTGTATAGCAATTTCTACTGGACAGATTTAATTCATATTCAGTATCCACGAATCAATTTATGAAATATATGAAATATAATAATTTTAGAAACTAAATAGATAGCGCGGGATCTTCACTAGGCTTTGGAAAATGATGAATATCTCTTCGAAACTAGCCAGCCAGGCAATTCCCTCAAATTACATTAAAGTGTTATAAAATTAATCAGCAATCATTTCAATTAATCTTGACAATTAATAGGTTTTGAAGATGTATAGCGTGGACTTTTTATATTGATGTTAATGAAAAATGTTAAAACAGCCTTTCGAACATCGAAAAGAGGAAGTTCATGTAACTTATGTGTTGTGAATTTGATCTGGTTAATAGAGTCCAAATTTAAGTTTAGAATTTACGGAAATATAAATAAAATACTATAAATGAGTTAAAATATGAGAAATTTAGTATAGAAGCCTAACCTATTGGTCAGAATTGTATCATCCTTCCCACTCTTGGCACTAGCATAGTACCTGTACTATCATCTCAGTTACAAGGACAGCCCTACTCGTTGATAAGGACGCAATTTTTCAGGTTCCTTGGATGACGTTATTGCTAAATTCTACTATACAGGGTGTTTCTGGACTGGTGTTACTAACTTTCAGGGATGATGGGGAAGGGCACATGTATCATTTTGATATAAAGAACCCTGGTCCGGAAATGACTGAATCGAAAGTTATAAGCAAAAATAGTTGTGTGGAAATGAAATTGTAATTTGGCACCACGTGCCCTTCTTTCCTTAATCTTTGGAACAGTCGTGGAAAGATGGTATGGGCGGATGTCTGCTACGTGGGTACTTGACCGATATAATATGTGAGCTTTTCTACTGTTCCTTTTGGTTCATCCGTATTCGAAAATCAGGTCTGCATATTCCGCTCTCGTGTACTCCTCCATTTCACTAGGACCGATCAACTGGACACTGCAACTTGTACACATACACTGCTGTCTACAGACGTGCATATCAGGACCGACCATGTCCGTTACAATTTACGCTATCTGCATTGCTTTAGTGTAGTTTCCTGTCCCCACCCCTCAGACAGCGCACTGAACGGAATACTGTAGGTAGACAACGTAAACAACGTCAGATGAATACAGTATGTGTAAGATGTACAGATAATTTTTTTAGTTGGTTATTTAACGACGCTGTATCAACTACGAGGTTATTTAGCGTCGATGAGATTGGTGATAGCGAGATGGTATTTGGCGAGATGAGGCCGAGGAAAAAACCCAACCAGATAATCAGCCCAAGCGGGGATCGAACCCGCGACCGAGCGCAACTTCAGACCGGCAGGCAAGCGCCTTAACCGACTGAGCCACGCCGGTGCCTTACAGATAAATACACATAAATAAGGTGTACAGAGGAATAAAATTATTTAATTTCTACACAACTATTTTTGCTTATAACTTTTGACTCAGTCATTTCCGGACCAGGGTTCCTTATCTCAAATTGATACATGTGCCCTTCTCCAACATCCCTGAAAGTTAGTAACACTAGCCCGGAAACACCCTGTATATAACTGTAGACCGAGGCCGTTGAAGAACTATAAGCGTCACGAAGGAGAAATACTGGTCGTTTTAAAAAAGCAGAATTGCTATAAAATGCAGCACAATAAAGAATTTAATTGCACTCGCCTTATCTTTATGCAGCCCAGCGGTACATACAGCTATTGTGCGTGATGCTTGGGAGTTCTTGACGGGCTTATGAAAGGGGGCTTCCCGCTTGCAGGTAAGACGCCCAGGAACGGTGAGATCCTTCCAAGTTGGTTGAGGAATTAGCATCTCCCGTCCTTAAACTTGATCGTAACAAGATTAAAAGTGAGCATCGCACCTGAAGAACGACGGTGCGGCAATTCAATTGGACAATTAATCAGCAACAGGAAGGGGCTCAGCATCATTCAATTATCCAAATGAGATACAGACAGAAGGCCGTCAAATAGGTCTCAGTTTTATTCAGATAAACACAGAGAAGTCGGTTATTCTCAGTTTGTGTGAAGATCTTTGTTGCTAATGACGTGAAAAATAATATCGAATATTATCGTTCTATCGATAAACAAATCAGGTAGTAGAACCTACCAACCTAAAAATTGCCATCATTAATAGATACAATCTATAGCATAGAAAATATCTTCCATGTCGATAGTATGCAAGTAGGGAAGTAGTGGGTACAGCGAGACAAAATATTAAGACATAGGCTATGTATGCAAGTGAAATTTCAAGTATTTTTAAAATCAAGTGCAATAGAAACATACATTAAAACATGGAGTGCAATAATACATAAACAGAAATATTAATACTGTAGATAAAGGACATAATATACGATGCGTGTTTGTCAAAAAAATGCAAATGTCTCACTGTTCCCATTCAGGAGGGTACAGTGAGACACCACAGTGTCTATTAACGGACATTGAAATGATTTACATTTATTTCAAAAGAAAAGAAAGCTTGCTGTCTCTTTATCTTGCCATGTTCTGTAGACTTATTTAGAATCATTTTGATGTCTGACTTGGAAACCATTGAAACATATGGAACATTTGGAAAAGTGAATTTTCCATGACTTTTCAAACTTTTGCGAAAAAATAAAATGAATTTTTGGTGATAACAAATTTATAATTATAAGAATTTAATTTAATTCTTTATAATTTTTTAATATGTTCTTAAATTTTGTGAACAATTTTTAATTTAAGAAACCATTAAAATGTAATGTATCCATTATTTTAAGCTATAGTTTCTAAATTGGTTACTAGTATGTTCATTTTTAATGTTAGTTACCGGTAAATGTAATATAATTACAGTTTATTTTTGCAAATCATTGGTAAATGGGAACAGTGAGACGTCTCAGTGTACCTTCAATGGGATGTCTCACTGTTCCCTTTACGCATAGGTCGTTTAAAAATGGCGCCATCACTTCAAAATCAAAACAAGAAAGACGAAACTTTTCCAAACATAACCTCAAATACTATAGTATTAGGTAACAAAACATTCATATTTCTATTTCATTTGTATATCCAATATAACCTTCATTAAACACAAGCCAAAATTTTACTTCTAGAGTGAAAAATTATGAATTATTTTTTCATCACTCTCCTTTATAACTAGAATCAAATCGAGTATGAAAATACTGTTACTTTACTCATGCAACATACAACTCCATTGTTACAAACATTTCAAAATCAAAATTTGCCATCTAATAAAAAATGTCTCACTGTTCTCCCTGTCTCACTGTACTCACTTCTCCCCTATTATAGGTAAAATTTATCGACACACTTGTAAAAAGTTTATAATTTGCAAACTTATTCCAAAAATCGGTACAAAAGTCTGTTTATTGAAAAAAAAAAGTTGGGACAGGTTTTTCAAGACTCAAAAACGGGACAATCCCGATTATTCGGGACGTACGGTCACCCTAACAGGGAAGCATAATTTTATTATAGTTCACAGTGTTGACATATTTTGGTTCAATTGAAATGATTTTTCTTGTTCCTTTTAAACGAAGTCCCGTGTTGTATATTGTATTGTAAAATGTCGGCTTTCGATTATGAGATCTACATTCCGTTCGCACCGTATTCACTGACACGAGAAGTCACGTTATCGTTAATTCAATTTAAGGTTGTGCCTTCCCTACCACAGGAATTCCTTTACATAATTGAAGTGTTCATTGTATAAAGTTGCGTGTGGTACGCTCGGTTCAGCTTATCATTACTCAACTATTTTATTTAAAGACGAATTTGTCTTCCGTAACGATAGTCTGCTTGGAAAAGAAACCGTCTAACGAAAATGACCTTCACTTGTATAACACGTGTACCAAATACTAGGCCCCTATTTTATTGAGCGGGCGAGATTCATCCAGCAATAAGTATTGTTTTGAAAGAGTTAATAATAATAATACTAATAATAATAATAATAATAATAATAGTGATTTAGAGTTAAGGTCATACGGCCTACTCTAACACCACTTAACCAGGAGTAAAAGAGTCAGTAATAATAAAATTGTAATTGGATCTACGAAAGTTGGGCCAACTCGTATATGAAAACTGCTAGGACGTAAAAAATAAAATATTACCACAGTCTATTATATACAGTCATGAAGCTCAATACGTAGTAAATGTGCATACATAGATAGTTGCTCACCACTAGGATCGCTAATATCGCCTCATTACAGACAATGCGAAATAGTACCGGCACATTCTATTGTTTCTAGCAACCTCAAAACTCAAGCTTCGTGACTGTATATAGTAGACTGTGATATTACGGTAATAACAGTCTAATATCATACAGTCACGAAGCTTGAGGTGATTTTTTTTTTTTTTTTTTTTTGTATTTCTCGTGATACAGCTAGCTCAGTTGGTAGAGCAGCTGGCTACGGACTGGAAGGTCCGGGGTTCGATCCCAGGTGGTGACAGGATTTTTTCTCGTTGCCAAACTTTCAGAACGGCCCCGAGGTTCACTCAGCCTCCTATAAAATTGAGTACCGGGTCTTTCCCGGGGGTAAAAGGCGGTCAGAGCGTGGTGCCGACCACACCACCTCATTCTAGTGCCGAGGTCATGGAAAGCATGGGGCTCTACCTCCATGCCCCCGAAGTGCCTTCATGGCATGTTACGGGGATACCTTTACCTTTACAGCGCTCCAAGCAATTATCAACTAGGAGTACTAGAAACGTTAGACTGCGCCGGTACTATTTTGCATTGTCGCTTGTGAAGAAGAGTTGTGTAAACTGTGAAATGTTCGTTATTGGTTTCCCCCCCCCCCGTTGTTGGTAACTCTATAGCATCTATTAGATGCTTTATGGTTGTGCTAACAGATGGAGTTACTTGTCAACAATGTGATGCCGAAACGTGTGTTCAGGTTACTGCCCAGCGACAGTCCTGATGTATTTTTATATTTGTGATGATTGGTTAATTAATATTAACCCGGCACACTCACATTCATACAAATTTCCAGACTCTAGATACCCAGGGAATTCACCGAGAGCTGAGCCCGGGAATCGAACCCGGGACCTCCTGATCTGGAAGCCAGCATGCTGACCAACAGACCACGGAGGCAGTCTCGTTATCGGTTGTAACAAATGTTAGTGGCTAAAATATAAGAATTCAAAAAGTAATATGGGACAAGGAGGAGACGTTATACTCATTAATTCATATTTCCATTATTATTATTTTGTTGTAATGGGAGCTGCAAATTAATATTTTATTAGTTTCGAAGTTCATTATCGCTATAATCTTGAATGAGTGGAGCGATTATAGTAAATTTCAGTTCGTTTTGGATAAACACCCAAAAATAATATTATTACTATTTCATGTATATTCGAGTTTATGGTGGAATTTAACATACTTCATGAAAATAATAAATAAATCTTGTGTATTTAACATTTCAACAATGGAAGCAAGGTGTTAATTTTTCCAAAGGAACACGATAACGAAAGTATAATACATTTTGTCGTCTGCTAGGGATGAGGTCTGTGATGAGGCGATAGTAGCGATCCTAGTGGCTAGCTACTAGCAAGTTCAACTGTCAGTGGATGCATTCCCTACGTATTGAGCTTCGTGACTATATGTACTAGACTGTGGTAATACTACAATTGTAAAGAGAGTTATAAGTAAAATCTTTTATAACGTTACTTTTTCATCTGAAAGCGAAGATAAACCCATTCTTCGAAACGTCGTGAATTTTTTGTTCATCACCAACAATAGAAAATCCAATCTTCACATCTCGTAAATAATCCCTCTCTTTTAGATCAAAGAGAGTTGTAACTAAAATTTTTATAACCTTACTTTTTCATCTGAAAGCGAAGATAAACCCATTCTTTGAAACGTCGTGAATTTCTTATTCATCACCAACAATGGAAAAGGTCCAATCAAGACACCTTATAGACAATTCTTCTCTTTTATATCAAAGGGTGTTACGAGTGAAATCCCTTGCCACCTTTTTCACCAGAATACGAAGATAGACCCATTATTCAAAATGTCGCGAATATCTTATTCATCATCAGCAATAGAAAGTCCAATGTTCTCATCTCGTAAACAATCCCTCTCTTTTAGATCGAAGAGAGTTCCAAGTAGAATGCTTTTTCGCCTTATTTTTTCACCTGAAAGCGAAGATAAACTCATTTTTGAAACGTCGTGAATTCCCTATTCATCACCAGTAATGGAAGGTCCAATATCTACATCTTGTAAGCAATTCTTTTAGATCAAAGGGCAATCTATCTGTTGGAAGAAAATTCTATAGATCCAACATATATGTTCTTTGTCAACGGATACAACAAAATTTAATAAGCTTCTCTTTCTTTGTCTTCGCTGGTGAGATGTCACCACAGTCTACTATATACAGTCACGAAGCTTGAGTTTTGAGGGTGCTAGAAACAATAGACTGTGACGGTACTATTTTGCATCGCCTGTAATGAGGCGATATTAGCGATCCTAGTGGTGAGCAACTATCTAATGTTTGCATATTTAATACGTATTGAGCTTCGCGACTGTATATACTAGACTGTGATGTCACGCAACTCCGAAGCGTTTGTTGCTTTTCCTTCTACAACACGGTATGAAACCCAAAAACTTTCGCGCCACAAGCCCTAGATGTATTTAACAGAAAAGATTTGTTTCTTAGTACTTACAACTGGTGACGAAGGAAACACAGGGTATTATTGTCTCATAACTAAATTGCGAGCATGATTCCTGTAGTGTAGACACATTTATTATGTATGGAATTCGATTTTTGTTAACAGCTGTTCGTATTCTTTGCGTTTCCCTTAAAAAATAATGGTTAATATTACATGTGCAGATGACACGTGTTCCTATACATAATTATGTAATAATTATTGAATAACTTGCACGCCACCGATAATATTTCGCAATCTTTTCATCTTTTAAAACTTTAGACCAGCGGTGGCGAAAATGTAATCGTGCGCCGAGCCACTGTGTAACCTGCAACGTGCATAGCACCTATGGAGGGAGGCGGACACCCGAAGGGGAAGTGAAGCAACTGTCTGACTTATTAACGGATTTTAATTTTCCTTACATTAAGCACTTAAATATAATTTTATACAATACAAGGCTACAAACTAATGTTTAGTACGTGTAACGAAGAAAGAAATGAACAATATCACAACCTAAAATTAACTGTCTTCAGAATGTCTCTGCGACAGAGTTTCAAATCAGGAATTATGTCACTTACTGCCAGTCGTAGTTGATCACGAAGGTATTTGTTTGTCAGTCGTGATATAAATTTGGTTTTTACTATTTTAATTGTTGAAAATAATTTTTGAAAACGTAAGTTGTAGCGAACATGGCTTCAACAGAGCTAGCGAAAGAACGAAACTTCGGATATTTATTTTTTGGCAAAGATTTGAAAGTTCAACATTTGTCAAGTCCTTACATCTATCTTTCATTTGACATCACATAGTAAATCAGTGAGTTCAAATTGAAGAGCTAGTTGCATTATTCGTACACCTGCTGAAAAAGGATCGACGTACAGAAATGATGATGATGATGATGATGATGATGATGATGATGATGATGATGATGATGATGATAACAACAATAACACTTAACCTTTTAATGTTTCATCAGTAACATGTAGTATAATACCGTTTTATGTCATACAACCGTTTTGAACAAATCATACATATTTTAATATTCTCATCATATTGACAGCAAAAAAAAAATGCGTCTTCCCATCCTACTTGGAACTTTCGTACAT
Source organism: Periplaneta americana (assembly GCA_025594305.2). NCBI lineage: Eukaryota > Metazoa > Arthropoda > Insecta > Blattodea > Blattidae > Periplaneta > Periplaneta americana. Next base: position 86,598,292 of record JAJSOF020000031.1, on the reverse strand, counting down.
GGTTTCGAGAGAGACATATGCCACTCGCAGGTCAGAGACAAATACAAATGGAACGGAGTTTGACTCCTGTGAGTGAGAGGGTGGGAGTTGGCGGAGTTAGAAGCAGCTATCACTGCGAGCCACAATGTCTCGCGAGTCACGTTCTCGTCACGGCTGCTTTAGACTCAACCGCGTAGGTAGAGTATATGCAACACTCTTAGCACGCTAGGGGTGCCGAGTGATTTCAAACGAGCGTCAAAATGATTGAGCGCGGAAAGAATGTCAGAACGAGTTCTTTCTTTTACGTACGTGCGTGCAGACAGCAATGGATTTTGAGGATAAAGTTTATCTCTGCTCTTGATGAAAAGGATAAAGACAAAGCAAGACAAGCAAAATGACGAATCCATCTCAGAATGGGAGGAAGGAGAAAACTTTTCGTATTCACTGCACACATTACGCTGAAACTCTTTTTTGAATACGTTATGATTTTGTGCGAAAAGGATGTAACGAGAAGAAATCATTAATACGATAATATGGTGTAATAAATTGGGGTGGAGTAGCATCATCTGTACTTAATCCATTAATTTTATTACACAGAAGATTAATAAAAATTTGTCTATCCAAAAATATGGATTACCCAACAAATTTAATTTATACAGGTTTTAAAGTAGTAACTATTGAAGAAATTTTTAAATATAGTTAACTAACTTACTACCACAGAAATGAAATAAAACATAAATCTAATCGACATGAATATCATGCTCGAAGACAAAACTTTACTTTCTCATTAATTGAGCCTAAATGTCATACAAGTGCAGCTCTTAAATATGGTGCTAGTTTCGGCCCAAGACTTTATAATAAAATTACAAACCATTTTCCAAATTTGAAATATTTTTAAATTGAAGCTTTTAAAAAAGAAATTTATAAAATTATTCGTGATATATAATATTAGCAAATGTGTGTATTTTTTACCTTTTATTTCTGTCGACTATATTCATGTTTTTATTGAATATCACTGGCTTCTGTCGGATTGTCAATTTATATTAAATGTGTATTTTTCTCTCTTTTTCTCTTTCTTCTTTATTCTTGCTCTTGTGTGTTATTTATTGGTTTGAATTAAGTTACTTACTGTATTTAGTAAACTGTCCTTGTAAATTTTATGTTATATTATTGGCTAAGACCACACCGTACACGAGCCTGGCTCTTATGGTAGTGGCTACAAACATTTTTGTTTTATAACTTTAATTTGTACTTACTAGCTAGCTAGTTAAATAAAATAAAATAAAATAAAATAAAATAAAATAAAATAAAATAAAATAAATCAGTTCATTCCTTGTTGTTTTAATATTTAAATGTTATTTAGAATAACATTTTTAATTTTGCGGAAAGCAAAAAAAAATTGAAAAATGATTTTAAAAGAAAAGAAAATATATTCACACAATGCTGTTTTCTGATGATCAAATTTTGAGTTTGAATTGAATTTCGGGAGGGACACTACGATCCAGCACTGCGGCCTTTGAAAGTCTATTGCTCTAATCCTGAAGCTAGGCTGATTCCCAAACCCACACCGGTTGACTACACTAAGGTTCGCTGCATACTCAGGTTTCATCCCTAAGCCAGTCCTTCCGTACGTCACCAGCTGGCATTCGGAGAATATTATGGAACGACGACGGAATGGAGAAATGTTGACGTGATTATGTAGATGCCTAATACGGGGAAACGAGAGGGCCCCAAGAAAAACCCCGACTTCTAACTTGTCCGCCACAAGTGTTACTACGGATTTTTTCATGAAAATTCCCAGGCCTGACCGGGATTCGAACATGGACAGGCTGAAGCAACTCTGACCACTCAGCCACAGCAGAAGGGATGATCAGATTTTAATTGCAAATTCAAAAAATGATTTGCAATGAGCTCTCCATCAATCACAGAATTTTTCATGAGAATATAACCTTCAAATTTCATACGAAAAAAATACACAAAAATAATAGCTATCAGAAGAATAAACCATTTAAGAGGAAAAAAATTGTTTATACAATACACCTATCCAACAGCAAAGTACATTGGAGAAGCTGCATCCTGCAAAACTCGCGAATCCATTATAAGTGATTTGACACTTTTTTAAACGCCCTGTATAATAAACTGCCATAATTTTTAGGATTAATAAATAGTGTGAGTTCTAAATAAATTATTGTCCACTTTATATTGAAATAAAATAATTCTTCAATAATAGAATTATGTGTACATGAATAGTACTCCTGATTTATTGACTTTACTAAAACGATCAATCACAGAATTTTCATGAGAATATAACCTTCAAATTTCATACGAAAAAAATAATAAAACAATCTCGAGGACAAATGAGTGTTTCAGTTTAGTGACTTATACATTTTAATCATAAAATAATACAATCTGTAGGGTAAATGTTTAACTCATGCGTTTTAACAATAAAAAAGAACGTAATCTCGAGAACAAGTGCTTGTTTTGTTTTGTAACTCAAAAGAATCATAAATTTCAATAATAAAAGTACATAATTTTGCAGACAAATGCGAGCTAAGTTCTATAATAATAATAACAGAATATAATCTCCAGAAGAAACGCGTGTTATGGTTTTGAACCATATTTTAATAATAAAAGAACATACCGAAGCTTAATACAACATTTCGAAATGTATTTTTCGTATTCGAATAATAAATTTCCAGATCAAATGCATGTTATGATTCTGAAACATACGTTTTAATAATAAAAGAACAATTTCGATGACAAATGCTTGTTCTGAAATTCATATGTTTTAATAATAAAAGAACATAATCTCGAGGACAAATGCTTGTTACGATTTTGCAACTCATACGTCTTAATGATAACAGAACATAATCTCGTGGACAAATGCGTACAGTTTCGTAAAAGAATCATATAATAATATAATAATACAATCTCGTGGACAGATGCATAGTGTGGTTTTGTAAGTCATACATTTTATTACAACACGCATTTATGCTTGAGTTTATATTGTCAAGGATAAATGGGTGTTATGTTTTATAACTGACACGTTTTAATGGCTATTCACGTCATACGCTGAGCTTAGTAAGTGCCATATAATATAATCGAGAAAAAGTTGTAAAAGACAAAAACGCAGTAGGCCTAGAGTTTCTTTCTTTTTTCTTTTCTTTTTCTATTTTCGAGATTCATTCATAAGCATTTAACGATAATGTAAATCGTATTATGTTTTGTACGATCGTATATTGCACGAAAAATAAAACATATAATTTGTTTCTTGAATAATTAATGTTTTTAGATGTTGTTAGTCTACGTGTTGTTTATACAGGATTCTATACATTTTAATTTTATCGCGTAATTACTTAGCCCATGTTAGGTTATAAATGGGCTATAACACTATTGTTGTTTTGAGGGATTTTATAGAAACCAGATAGTGTTTTGTGTAGTGCACTTTAGTGACATAATATCGGTACGATCAAGGAAAAAAATGATCATACAAAAATGAGTATAATCCAGAGTATAAACAAAAATTCTATTTCCAATTTTTTTTCATAACTTACACATTCCAGTAAAGAAATAATAGTTGAAGAGAAAATGTTATTTGTAATAACGTCTCATAACTTATATATTCAAATAATGAAGATCTGAAGTATACTGGGTGTTCATTTCAAAGTGTATCATGACGTCACTGTTGTGAGACAGCGATTTGAAGCGAGTTTCAACTTTTATGTCAGAGAAGTTGCCTATTAATCAAGGCGTTCAATCTGAACTTGAGAACGTGTATGGTATAACTTGAACGTCGTAGCAACAGATGGCGGTCTGTACTGTCTGTATGCTACCATAACCTCTTTCGAACTATGTTTTGCGCGGGCAAGTCGTACGCAGGGTATTTGTTATCATCGGTTGCGTACGGCAACATTCTCCCCATATCCTGACAGTAAGAAAAAAACCCACCTCAGTACATGTTTCCAAACAGTTCACATTCCTGCCACTACCGGCGTTACCGTACATATCAGTAAGTACTCTTCAGAATGAACGCCGTATTTGCTATGCAACTTCTCTGGCACATAGGTAATACGCCTCTGTGGAAGTGTAGGAAGATTGAATTCTCTAGGCTCATCGACTAGCCATATGACGGCATACAGCGAGCCATGACACACTTTGAACTGAACACCCAGTAGAAAGAAAGTGTATAGCCTACCACATTTGTAAGAACGCTGCGTAAGTTAAATTTTAATACTTAACAGTAAGAAAATGTAGTCCCAAGTGAATATCTGCATTCATTTTTAGTAATTTGTTATACTTAGACGTATATTTCAATAAAAAATATAATCTGGAGTGAATATATATTATAATTATATTATGTTTAAAAATAGCTTATGTTTTGTAATTCGTATCTTTAATAATATAGAAATGTAATCAAGTTAGGACATACGTTTTGTAACCTAGTCTGTGGCCCTACATTTTAATAAGAAAAGAATATAACTGCATGACAGAATGTGGCATATTTTCAAGATCGTGTTATAACTAATATCGGTACGTTTCAATAAGAAATAGATATAACTTCAATAAAATAATGTGTGTTATGTTTGTAAAAACGTTTGGTAACTTACTGTATAGATTTCAATAACGAAAGAATATACTTTAAATAAGAAAATGTACGTTATATTTAAAAGAATGTTTCGTAACTTACACGCTTCTGTGTAAAATCAATAACGTTATCTAATGAAATTCAGTATTACAATGGCACGTATGTTTAATAATTTAGATTGTTTGTTAATATACGAGTATATTGAAAGAGAATTGTATTAATGTTTAAAATATCTTATGTAACATAGACTTTGTAATTATTGATACAATAATTACGTTTCTATTTGATGATCGTCTGCAGTATTATGATATACCGATAGAAAATACAAACACAAACATATAATTCACACTTATAACTCATCACTAATTTCCATCATCCTTTGCGTTATTATAGATAGATGTTACTGGAAAAATAGTGCGTACGTATCTGAAGTCCTGCCGACAAATCAAAAGAAGTACCGGGAATTTTGAAATTCGCGTACGCACAATCAAGTCTTTGAATGAAGATTCATAAGCTGGAATATATCTTGTGAATTTTTTGGACTGCTATTTTAGATACAACCAAGCATATTTGTATGTTCTCGTGAAACAACTCATATCTCATTGATGTCAGTTTTATTAATTTTTTTCATTTTCTTTTCAACTTAATTTAATAGTATATTGATATTGTAATACAAGTATTGAAAGGGATCTACATATTGTATCGTGTTCCAATCGTAAAAATTTTGCAGTTACTATTTCCGCAAGTGTGTTACACGCTATTTTTTTCTACGAACGTCACAGACCAGATCACGAAAAAATTTATGCATTTCGAAATGACAGTCTTCGTATTTTATCTCGAAACGCGTGTTGTAAGATACGTTTCCGGAAGGCGATGATCTCATGGCAGCAATAGTGTATTGTTGACGTAAGCGACAGTTCTACTTAAGTAGCAAATTTAACTCTAGTCAGTCACATTTTGAAATGATTTGCGTCAAAATTAATGGATTCTGGTGATGAAAATGAAACCAATATCATGTACGATTAATTTTAGTACAAACCACCTGTAACAATATGCAAATCACTGTAGAAACGTTTCATTCGAATTAAGTAGGCCTATTGATTACGAAAAGTTCTTCTGTAGATGCCTTTATTAGGAAGCTTGCGGAAAGTTTTTGCGGAAAAATTGTCCGCACTTATTGTATAAAAACTTATCTTCTTGCCAGAAATGCTGTCTTTACACGCTTTCGTAAGAAAAAAAACCCACATGTCTTACACTATTATATTATTAATTTTTTTCTCTATCTGAATCTGTTTTGTTTTCTTACAACTAAAGTTTTGTTTTGTTTTCTGGCTTCGGTGTTAATAAACGATATAAAATCCCTTTCTTACTTTTGTAAAGTTGGATTTCTTTAGGATATTAATGCTATAGCATCAAATCTAGTTGTAATGACACGATAACAAGAATTTTCTAGTCTCGGAAGGTAACTAGATTATTTATAAGTATTACATTATCTTAACGTTTGAAAAAGGCCATTAGATAAAGTGTCGTATATGAAAAATTTTCTATAGACTATTAAGTAAGTTATATAATATATTTTTATTAAATAATTAATTTCTTTATGAAATTAAAAACAGTGTGTATTATAATCGAGTATATGAATTCTTTCATATTTATTTATATTATTTTGTTGCTAAACAGTCAGATATATTTAATATTTAACACGATAATTTCAAATTTTGATTTAGGATTTAAAATATCATCCGGATTATGTAGTCTTATCCAAATTCCCAAATTTAAATTGGAGATCTTCAGAAAATTAAAAGTTCCTGATAAAACTCTTCAGACAATTGCATCAACCATTTTGAAATCTTCACTGAACATCATCAATCACCATCTCTATTCATCTTTATAATATTCAATGTATAATATCTTTTTCAATAAATTTTTATCGTTTTGATAGCTACCAAATCTTGTTGCAGAATATTCTCTTTTAAAATTTCATTATGTATTTTTTTAACATTAATTTACATTTTCTTTTTCGTTCATTTGAATTGATTAGAATGCCGATATTTTAAATCCAAGATTTGGACGGCTATCATTTCGATGATATTCTCTCTATCTTGATTTGCTCTACAGTTTTTGAAGTTGAGATATATAAAATTAATATTAATAAATAATATATTATCTAGATGCATTTTTTAGTTCGTAGTATTTTCCATCTTCAAAAGCGAAACACAAACGTTTAGTAATATGAGATCTATTCAAAAATTGGAAGTTTTTAGATTTTTTCGTATCGTTACATATCCAACAAAAGAATAACGTTTTGAAAAACAATTATTTGTTTTTATGTATATAAGCAGCTCAACAAGTTGCGATTTATACAGTCGTAGTTTTTCTTCTGGAATACGCAAGACAGACAGCATTTTACAACACAGATAGGGTATGATAAAACTTAATGTAATACTCACGATCGACGCGATGTCCTCCGGTTGTCGAGTTGATCGGACCTGCGGGCTGTTCGGACACAGGAACTGACCACGCGATATGCACCACTTGAGTTTTATAGCGGCGGGGGTGCATAGTTGAGGTGCGCGGGCTGCCTACACCCGGGGAGGGGTGGGAGTTAGTCTGAACCGAAAGTTGAGCAAACTCCGCCCCATCGGAGCACTAACGGCGGGCCGCGCATGGTTGATCCACTCTTCCTCGCCACAAACGATTCGCGTGGGCAGAAGAAATCTTCCCCACACAAGTAGTTTAATGAATTATTGTATTTGAATTCAATTTTCAGTTTCCGGTGTCTCCCCAGGAACAGACCCCTCTGTTTGCACTGCAATTATGGACAAGTGGAATCGAGGGTTTTAATTTGCACGCCACCCCAAATAAGATAGTCGTCGTGTGTAAGACGCTGACAGCACAACTTCACTACCCTTGCTATAAATTAATGCTTAGCCTGTATGCTGGTTTATATTATACTCCATTTGTCCTAAGCTTTTATTCATTTCTAGTCACAATTTATTTAGTTATTTACTGTCTGTCTGTCTGTCTGTCCATCCTTCCGTCCGTCCGTCTGTTTGTCCACCCATAAGTCCATCCACCATCCATAAATCCATCTATCTACTTACTTACCGGTATTTATTTATTTATTTATTTAGCCGGGTAGCTCAGTTGGTTGAGCAGCTGGCTACGGACTGGAAGGTCCGGGGTTCGATCCCAGGTAGTCACAGGATTTTTTCTCGTTGCCAAACTTTCAGAACGGCTCCGAGGTTCACTCAGCCTCCTATAAAATTGAGTACCGGGTCTTTCCCGGGGGTAAAAGGCGGTCAGAGCGTGGTGCCGACCACACCACCTCATTCTAGTACCGAGGTCATGGAAAGCATGGGGCTCTACCTCCATGCCCCCCAAGTGCCTTCATGGCATGTTACGGGGATACGTTTATTTATTTATTTATTTATTTATTTATTTATTTATTTATTTATTTATTTATTTATTTGTTTGTTTATTTATTTATTTATTTTTAAAATTATTTATTTATTTATTTATTTATTTATTTACTTACTTACTTACTTGCAGATAAGTAAGAATTATAGGTGAAATACAGTGACTTGCAAGTAAACACAAGATGAAATAAAATACAAAATGCAAACGGAATAAAATAATATAATATAATATAATATAATATAATATAGTAGTTTTAAGTAAATAAACATATAATTAAACTGAAATAAAAATTACTGCAGAATATCTTTATATGATTCATTTGCATCTGCTGATACTTCAAAATATTTAAGGAGATTGGAGACACCTTTTTTTCTTTTCCTTGCTTACCATGTTGTTCTTCGGCATCACTGGAGATTCTTTCATGATTTTGTAGATATTTGTTTCTTCTTCAGCACTTCTACCTCTATCTTCTCCCCAAAGTATGTACTGCTTACTGATACAGTGATTGTCTTTGAGATTTTTTGTAACATATGACACGTTGGTTAGTCATTTTGAATTGGAGCTTAGAGCGAATAACCATATTATGTGATCTTGACTTGAAATTGGGGATGAAATGTTGATATAATGTAGTAAAAATTTATTTTGTTCAATTTGGTGAAGAGCCATTACTCTGTGATTAAATTACTGATATCTTCATAGTTAAATCTAGAGCTTTACACTCCCTCTTTTCTTAAGCATTTTTATTTATTTCTCTATCTTGAAGTCCGTGTGAGCAAACAATTTGAGGCTCTTTATTGTTTATTCTAACCTCTTTCCTTTGCTTCTTTGACTTCAATCTACATTTTCGGACACCATACAGTTCTATGACTTGTAATATTATCTTCTGATCCAGACATTTAGTATAAAACGATGTTACACCTCTTTAGACCATTAATAGTAATATACGTTACAAGAGCGGTATTTTGACGTTTTCATGTTCGAGGAAAAGATTGAAAAAGCGAAACGTAGTTGGGCTTTTTTAATTTCCGAGAACATGAAAACAAACATACCGCTCGTGTATCGTACATTATTTTGTGCGAAGATCGTTTATTACATACCTGAAAGACGAATTTATAATTAGTTGCAATGAAATCTCCATCTTGGTTTCTGTTTAATGACGGCAACTTAGGAAAGCCAAAATATCTTTCTTCAACATTGTTGCTATAAAATGTTTTCTGTGTTTACTATACTCCAGCAGGCCGTGATATACGTCTGTCTTTTTTTCCCCCCAGTCTATAAATGCGAACTTAAAACAAACGGTAAGGTTATGTAATGATTTATTTTTCATTTTAATATTTTAACAATACTATTTATATAACATATTGCAGTAATAACATCGGCATCTGGAATCTTGTTGATTTTTTCACGGCTTCCTTAATGTTACTTGTATCAGGAATGCAATAAGTTTCGTGGAGTAGTAGACTTTACTTAATTTTTGCAAATATTTAAAAACAATAATTAACATTGCAATTTAGGTGAAATTGCAGTGGTAAGTTTTCAATTTATAATTATTACTATGTTAAACGTCTCTAAAAATAATATGTTAAAAGCCTAAAGCAGTAAAATGAATGTCGCGCTTAAGCGGTAAGAAGAGGGAAATTGTTATGTGTGTTACGTTGGGAATACTGAATGTGGTATTTCACACTTACCGCGTATTGGTTCTGTGCGGAAAGCAAGCAAATACGCACGATCTCGCACAAAAGTAAGCTACAATCACATTCTAGTATATACAGTAACGAAGCTTGAGTTGTGAAGGTACTAGGAATAATAGACTGTGCAGGTACTATTTCATATTGTCTGTAATAAAGCGATATTAGAGATCCTAATAGCAACTATCTATGGATGCATATTTACTACGTATTGAGCGTCGTGACTGTATATACTAGACTGTGCTACAATCAGTAAACAAAATTTGCTCCTGGTACAACAATGAACTATAAATTTACTTATATACTGTAAATGCTATACCAGACAGCACACGTGTTCCTGGAAAGTGTTTGCGCAGTATAACATCTACTAATTCACGCTGCATTTATCGAGTTTGCTATATTTAAATTAAATCATTTATCGAGTTTTGAAAAAAACTATCAAGTTTAACATCCTCTGCACGCTGCATGTGTCGGGTTATGAAAAATCTGACTTCACAGTTGGATGCACAGTAACAAAATTGTAATGACATGATGTATAAATCAATTTGATAAAATTTTGCATCTTTCAAGTTTTGAAAAAACGCTCCTCAATTGTAACTGTCCAATCGTATGATTTCGAGGGTGAAATTTTAGAGTTATATGATAACAGCTCCCGTACCCGTGCGCTCCCGCTGCAACAGGACATTTGATCCAGAACAATAGAAAGGATAAATCTTTAATATGTTACAACAGCGCAACATATGCTGATGATGCTACTGTTTTTCAAACCGTAAATTTGAACACGATCGAGTATGAAACAATCGATACTTCTCGAGTTGTCTAGAAGTACACAGAAGCATTACAGTTATATGATAATAACAAGAAGTGAAATTTATTAATGACCCATGAAGAACGACTGGCTTGGACAGGATTTAAGAATGTGGTTGACAATTTCTTGGGGAATAGGAAACACCCAGATTTCAAAAACATTGTAGAAAATATGTTAGTAGATATGAAAAATTTAGGATGCAATAAGAGCATTAAAATCCATTTCCTTCATAGCCATCTTGACTTCTTCCCTGTTTGTCTTGGAGATTACAGCGAAGAACACGGAGAAAGGGTTCATCAAGACATGAAAGAAATAGAAACGCGTTATCAAAACAGGTGGATGAAGTGTTGATGGCTGAGTACTGTTGGTCCATAAAAAGAGACAATGTGGAGCTGCAACATAGAAGACAATATCGAAGACAGAACTTCCAGATGAAGAGGAAGCGGTATTGAAAAATGAAGTGTCTACATGAGACTTGGAATGAGTTGAACCTAAATTGTGAATATGAACAAGATAGTGCTGTTTGATTTTGTTTACTGTATAGACATTTTTAAAAAGTACTTGATTTATGTACTTAAATGTGTTAATATTGCATGAATGGAGCTATAAATATGGCAGTTCTTTAAGGGGAGAGGATGGTATTTTTTGGTTAAAAATGAGTAAATTAAAAAAAAAATCTTTAAAATACTCTGTGATATGTATGGAATGCATACCATAACATTTTGTGGGTATTTTTGCCCTTATCGGATGTTGAGTCACCATTTTTAAACTTCCTGCGTTATGGATTTTTAAATCACTCTCCCACTTTTATTGATGTTTCCGGTAAATTAAATTTTCAAAAAAAAAAATTTTTTTTCTTTAAAATACCCTTTGATATGTGTGGAATGCATTGCATAATATTTTGTTGATATTTGTGCCCTTATCGGATGTTGAGACATCATTTTTAAACTTCCTGCACTATTGATTTTTAAATCACACGCCCGCTTTTATCGGTTTCCAGTAGCTTCATTTTTTTGCTACATTGCCAGACAAAAAAGGATATAATTTCTGAACTATTAAAGGTACATGCATAAAATTTAGAACACACATTCTTTAGACTATTAGGAAACTTTTCTCTTTAATAGAATTTTGTTAATTGACTTCATTTTAAAAATACGTCCGTTTGTTTGCAAGAAAGGAAATCAGAAAATTGTTCATCCATGTTGAATCTTTCGTACACTACTTTTAACACTTGAATATAAATAATACACACTAAAACACACCATAATCAAATTCTCAACACACAGGTCAATTTCAGAACACACACACTATTTGACACAACTCTTCATCACACGAACGCACCCACACAACAGGCAGCGAAGTTGAGATAGCGCCGAGATCTAGTAGGCTCTGAGGATGGTGTCAAGTAACACCGAAAAAGCTGTAAGCCACACATGCTTACATAATTAACACGAGTAAGATCGCCATTTAATCAATTATTTAGAAAATTATTATTAAATTTTAATTGTTTATTTTACAAACGTAGGGACTAATATCAAAATTCTGTTACAGACAGTTTGTAGAACATGCTTTTGCAAATACATTGCAAAAAACTGTTTGAATCTATCTTTAAAAACGGTTTAGATATAGGCTATCGGTTTTAGTACAATCCTGCATTGGGTATATTTTTTTTTCAAATTTGGGCCCCAAATAATTTTTTTTTTTTTATATTTGTATTTGGTTGAGTTGCCACAGCTATGAGCTCTCTGCATACAAAAAATTAATATTTTACACCAAATAGGAAAAAGTTAAAAAAAAAAAATACCATCCTTTCCCCTTAAATAATTATATATATTTTTTTATTCGTGATAGGTAAAATCTGACTTCAGATCCTTCAACAGAAGTCAACAATTAATCAAAATCAACCTTCGGTATTAAAATCCTTGAACCAACATTTAATTTCCCAACACTGTGTTATTAGCCTATCTGCATCATAAATTTTAAATTTTGAATTCCGGCAGTTGTTAACGAAAAAGAAACTAAGGTTGATTTGCATTATTTTCTTTTGTGTTTAACTTTCAATTTAGTGGCGTAACTTTCGACCCGATAATTCTGTAAAGTTCCCTTCTTAGGTTCGCCGAGATTTGAACGAGGGACTTCGGCATAAAGGCCGACGCACTAACAGTTCGGCCAACAGCGGGACTATTGAAAAATTGTTTCTGTAATAAAATGCGTATCCCTCTTCAGAGAATACTGCTAGATAATTTGATTTTTTTGTTCCATGACGTATTAATTGACTCCGGATTGGGCGGCAAGCTACTTTAATTAATGAGTAAGCAGTCGTGAGAGAATGAACCTTATATTAAAGTAATTAGGAAGCAGAAGAAGAGACAATTAAATCTCAATTATTCAAATGTATGATAATTTAAATATGTTGTTTTAACCAAGTTGTAATGAAATACGCTCGCCCATCGAATTCCGGCCACCGTCCTCCTGCTAATTATGAGCGAGCGAGCGAGCGAGCGGGGCGGCTGGGTACGGTAGGCCTATTTCACTGCTTATTGGAAACAGCGAGCTGCGTGCTCTCACTCGGACGTTAGGTCTACAGGTGCCTTTGATATCATTCTCGCTGTAGGTAATCATCATAATCACAGTTGTAATTTGTTTTTTTATAAGTATTATCATTACCAATAACCATCGTTATGTCCTCCATTAATAATAATAATAATAATAATAATAATAATAATAATAATAATAATAATAATAATAATAAATAAATAAATTAATTAATACATTTGTCTTTGTGAGAGATCGTGCGTATTTGCTTGGTTTCCACACAAAACCAATCCGCGGAAAGTCTAAAATTTCACATTCAGTATTCCCAGTCTAACACACATAACAATTTCCCTCTTCTTACCGCTTAAAATCCAAATCTTTTAAATCCAAGTTAGAAAATTATCTTATGACGAGTTGCCAAACTAACTTACTATTATGACAAGTGTTGTATTGCATGTTTTCACGTATTCACAATTTTATGTTCTAGTGATATTTAACTTATTTTATATTTTTGTTTTCATATTTTCCGATAATGATATATCTCTAATGTGATAAGTTGAGCTATATATAATCATAATTTTCCTTCCTGTGTGTACTTAAAAATATTGTGTTCATTGTATGCTTTGTACTGCATTATTTTATTACTACTATTAGTATTATTATTACTATTAGGCCTGTTATTATTATTATTATTATTATTATTATTATTATTATTATTGTTATTATCATTATTATTATTACAATTCTTATTTATTATTATTATTATTATTATTATTATTATTATTATTATTAATTGTCTTATTTTTAATACTTTGTAGGCCTCATTTATTTTTGACCTACTGTTCACATTTTATTACGCTTTTTTTTCTTTCTTTCTCTATGTTATATATTATGTCTGATTTCTTCTTACTTGTTGTTTACATTTTATTATTATTATCTTATTCAGTTTTGTGTGTAAAATTGTAGTGTACTTTGTAAATTTGTAGTGTTTTTGTAACGCAGTTTTTACTCCTGGTTGAATGTTAGAGAAGACCGTATGGCCTTAACTCTGCCAGGTTAAATAAATCATTATTATTATTATTATTATTATTATTATTATTATTATTATTATTATTAATTATTATTATTATTATTATTATTACTATTATTATTATTATTATTATTATTATTATTATTATTATTATTATTATTATTATTATTATTAATGACATATTGATTTTACTGCATTAAGCTTTTAACATATTATTTTTTAGAGACGTTCAATATAGTAATAATTATAAATTGGAAACTTACCACTGCAATTTCACCTAAATTACACTGTTAATTATTGTTTTTAAATATTTGCAAAATTAAGTAAACTCTAACAACTCCACTAAAGTTACTGCATTCGTGATGCAAGTAACATTAAGGAAGCCGTGAAAAAATCAACAAGATTCCAGACTCATCAAAGACTGGGGGAAAAAAAGACAGACGTATATCACGGCCTGCTGGAGTATAGTAAACACAAAAAACATTTTAAAGCAACAATGTTGAAGATAGATATTTTTGTTTTGCAAATTTGCCGTCATTGAACAGAAACCAAGATGGAGATTTCATTGCAACTAATTAGAAATTCCTCTTTCAGGTATGTAATAAACGATCTTCGCACAAAATAATGTGAGGATACACGAGCGGTATGTTTTCTTTCAATTCTCGGAAATTAAAAAAGCTCAACTACGTTTCGCTTTTTCAAACTTTTCCTCGAACATGAAAACTTCAACATACCGCTCTTGTAACGCATATTACTATTGTCTAACTAGTTCGATTAATTAAAATGTGTTTCAGTGAAACGTACAGCAGAGTCCTTATAGGTCAGTTTCTGTCACTGTGGGCTAAAGCAAGGAGATGCACTGTCACCTTTACTTTTTAACTGTGCTCTAGAGTATGCCATTAGGAAAGTCCAGGACAACAGAGAGGGTTTGGAATTGAACGGGTTACATCAGTTGCTTGTCTATGCAGATGACGTGAATATGTTAGAAGAAAATCCACAAACTATTAGGGAAAATACGGGAATTTTACTTGAAGCAAGTAAAGAGATAAGTTTGGAAGTAAATCCCGAAAAGACAAAGTATTTGATTATGTCCCGTGACGTGAATATTGTACGAAATAGAAATATAAAAATTGGAAATTTATCCTTTGAAGAGGTGGAAAAATTCAAATATCTTGGAGCAACAGTAACAAAATATATTCGGGAGGAAATTAAACACAAATAAATATGGGAAATGCCTGATATTATTCGGTTGAGATGCTTTTGTCATCCAGTCTGCTGTCAAAAAATCTGAAAGTTAGAATTTATAAAACAGTCATATTACCGGTTGTTCTTTATGGTTGTGAAACTTGGACCTTCACTTTGAGAGGGGAAAATAGGTTAAGGGTGTTTGAGAATAAGGTGCTTAGGAAAATATTTGCCTTTAGATACGATATTCCTGATTTTTTCTTTTCTTTTTCTTTCCTTTCCTCTTCTGGGCTAAGAGGTATGAAGTTACAGGAGAATGGAGAAAATTACGCAACACAGAACTGCACGCATTGTATTCTTCACCTGACATAATTAGGAGCATTAAATCCAGACGTTTGAAATGGGCAGGGCATGTAGCACGCATGGGCGAATCCAGAAATGCATATAGAGTGTTAGTTGGGAGGCCGAAGGGAAAAAGTCCTTTGGGGAGGCCGAGATGTAGATGGAAGATAATATTAAAATGGATTTGAGGGAGGTGGTTTAACTATCTTATACTTATACAATGAGTAGCTCGTTTATAAGTGGCGTGTAAATTCCTTACTAATAATGACTACATACATCGTGTATAACTGTTACACAGCTACGTCATATTTTCGTCATTACTTCATTACGAAAGGTAATAGAATATCTGAGGTTCTCTATTGCATCCGGTAGAGTGCTCTAGTGTGCCGCGTTAAGTTTGGATAGTACAACTGGGTCTGTTCGATTACCACACTATATTTTGGTCAAAGAGTACAAGCTACAGCAATATTTTTCTAATTATTTTGTGCTCTTTGGTTTGTTTTTCTATGGTTACAAGGCAACCACCATCATAAAATGACAGTCGATACAAACAGCTGTTAGAGGGTCGGCCATTTTTGTCTCTATATACAATACTTAAACAAGAGGTTTCATGTATATAACTACTGTAAAGCAATTCCCTTTGTATAGTTACAGACTGTTTATACATCCATTGCTTATGCATGGTTTATTAGTAACGTTTTCTGTCCCAACTCTGCATAAGTTCATTCATTCATTCATTTATTTATTTTATTCCATAGATCTTACATGAGCAATGAAGCTTTAAGATGTGGAACAAGTCAAAATTTTACAATATTACAATTACAATTTTTACAAAATTGTATAGTTTTACAATGTAGTAATTTTCTACAATTTTTACAATTTTGTGCAATTTTTTACAATATTTTAGCGAGATGTAGTGAGATGAGGTGAGGTCCGAGGATTCGCCAAAATATTACCCTGCATTTGCCTTTTGGTTGGGGAAAACCTCGGAAAAACCCAACCAGGTAATCAAATCAAAGGGAGGTAATCAAATCAAAGGGGTAGATGCCAAGTCCCACGGCTGTAGAAAACCCGTATAAAAGTTTCGTACAAAAACTACTCACGGTTTATTAGTAAGAACGTAACAGTATAGCACCATTGCAAACGGCTCGGCTTCCATATATTACTCCGTTACATGAGCGAGGTTACTCGTCTCTACTCGCATTGCGAAAGGAAAGGGAATCTCTAAAATTTCAAACTTAGAACTCGCGACGTTTCTTCCGGCGGCCTCAGCCATCGAACATCACACCTGTTACACAAGCGAGTTTTCTCGACTCCACTTGCACTGCGAAAGGACAAAGTTTCTTTCAATGTGCAGGCTTACACCTTCCGCCATTTTTTTCTCCGTTCTGCAGTAAGCTTTTCGTATCAACTACTCAGTTATTTTAAGATAGATAGATGGATTTATTGACTAATATTATACATACAAATTTTATATTATCATAATTTTGTCTAAAATCCAATGCACGGGTCTTCTCAGTTATTTAGCGTCGATGGATATGGAGAAGGATGGAGCGTGCGAAACGGACAGACAGAGTAAGAAACAATGCTGTGTTGGAAAGAGTGGGTGAAGAAAGAATGATGCTGAACCTGATTAGAAAGAGGAAAAGGAAATGGTTGAGTCACTGGCTGAGAAGAAACTGCCTACTGAAGGATGCACTGGAAAGAATGGTGAACGGGAGAAAAATTCGGGGCAGAAAAAGATATCAGATGATGTATGTATGTATTTATTCACACTGCAATGGGTGTATACCCGGTGGCAGTGATAGACCACATTAAGATATATGGATCATATGCGGAGACAAAGACGAAGGCAGAAAATAGGAAAGATTGGAGAATGCTGGGTTTGCAGTGAAAGACCTGTCCTTGGACAGAACACTATGAATGAGTGAATGGTATTGGTGATAGCGAGATGATATTTGGCAAATGAGGCCGAGGATTCTCCATAGATTACCTGAAATTCGCCTTACGGTTGGAGAAAACCTCGGTAAAAACCAAATCAGGTAATCAGCCCAAGCAGCGCAACTCCGGATCAGAAGGTAAGCACCTCAGCCGACTGAGCTACGCCGGTAGCTTAATGATCAAGTTGACCCAAGCAGTTTACCTCAGTTTACGGCATGGAAAATAGTTAATTTCAGAAGAAATAGGGAGAGGGACGTCATGTTACATATCCTATAAGGTCTTTCCTAAACAATCTTGTCCCTCCCCATCCCCCGAAGCAATAACTGAAATGACGCCTCTGATTCTTCATGTCTTTAAAACAGTTGCGTACAATACCCACCGAATTGAACATTTCGCGGACTCTTGCTGTAAACATATTATTTTCAAAGTAAACTGAAGATGTGCAAGTTTTATGCAAAACTGGATCCAGTTCTCCTCTGTCTTATGTTTGTGGAATCTCGCAGTTAATTTCGAGAGCAGCTTGAAGACTAAGGGGATTATCGGGCAGATGGTTGTTTTCAATCCAGTGTTCACTTGTTTGCCTCGCATACCCTGAGTGTGGGGATTCCGCGGCTTCCCTAGTTCTTTGTGATTACCACCAGCTTCCGATACCACTTCAAATGCTTGCGAAATTTTGTGGTATCTTCCCGTAATGAGAATTGAATGTTCGACCTCCGTAATAATTCGAGTTTTTTCACTGCCTTCTTATACGAAGTAAGAAGAAAGTATTGTGAGGCTGCGACCTATCAGCTTTTGAGAAAAACAAGCTTTCAGCTTCCTGATACCGAAAAAATCGTTCCTGATATGCCATCAATTTCTCAGCCCATCTGTCAGTCAATCTGTATGCTTAAATATCTTATCTTGGAAAGCGTTATTTATGTTCAAGATTTATTTATTTATGTTCAAGATTTATTTATTTATTTATTTTATTTATTTATCACATATGTGTGAATCCAGAAATGCGTATAGACTGTTAGTTGGGAAAACTGAGGGCAGAAAAGACCTTTGAGGAGACCGAGACGTTGATAGGAGGGTATTAAAAAGATTTGAGAAGGTAGGATATGATGCTAAGGACTGGATTAATCTTGCTCAGGATAGGGACCGATGCATGGCGGGCTTATGTGATGGCGGCAATGAACCTCTGGGTTCTCTAAACGCCATTTGTTGTAAGTTGTAAATAATGGAATTATTTATTTATTTATTTATTTATTTATTTATTTATTTATTTATTTATTTATTTATTTATTTATTTATTCATTCATTCATTCATTCATTCATCATTCATTCACTCATTTAGGCCTATTTGCTTGCTTGTTTTCTAAGTATTTTTTCTTTTAATTGTGTGTTTCATAAAGTATTTATTGGTTTAATTGTTTGCTTAGTATTTGTTTGTTTAATTATTTGTTTCGTGAAGTATTTGCTTGTTTACTTATTTGTTTTATTAAGTATTTGTTTCTTTAATTATTTGTTTCATTAAGTGTCCGTTTCTTTAATTATTTGTTTAATTAAGTATTTGTTTGTTTAATTATTTGTTTCATTAAGTGTTTGTTTCATTATTTGTTTCATTAAGTATTTGTTTGTTTACTTATTTGTTTCAGTAAGTATATGCTTGTTTCATTAAAAGTTTGTTTGTTTAAGTATTTTGTTTCATTAAGTGTTTGTTTTCTGAAGTCTGATTAGTGTAATATGTAGCTAATAATCGGCGACGTCTGCAATGGAGGGGGAAAGAAATTGGCCTCCCTAGTTGACTCATAAGTGGTGCGTTATTGGTATCACTTGTGAGGTTCAGACTGTCTTCGGTTCTCCCGTTTTCCCATCTGCCTCATTCCGTCAACATTTCTTGTCATCATTCCATAGCATGCCGGCTGCGACGCACGGAGGGGGCTGGCCTTGGAACTTATTCATATGCACATCATCATATTGCGGATAAATAGACTTGTGGATACTGTAAGAACATATGTAATTTGTTAATTTATTTAGAATAAATCGCTGCATAGTGATAAAGAGACATTATGCCCACAAGTGCTTTTCTTGTATCGTTCTTAAAAATTTATTTTCACGAAAATCTTGAAATAGATTTTTGTAGCATCATAATACTTTGTCATTATGCTTCATATAATGAGACAGTAAAAAATGACTGTAGCACTCCGAGTCACTTACAGTAATAACATAGCTGTGTTATTAAAGAATGTTGATCGCTATTCTAGTGTTGGATTACGAGAAGGGTCATGTTTTGAATCTGGCGAAGATACGCTTCGGCTGTAAAGCTGACGAAGAAAGAAAGATCTCTGTTTGAATGAGGGGGAGACGAAATTGACCGATCATCTGTCACCTCTGTCGTGGCGGACGTCCAATTTTCGATGGCATTTCGTTTCACTTTGGATGTGTCTCAACCTCAGATACGGAATTCTTCACCGGCAGACCATTTCTGAAGGAGGTGGAAACTAGCAAATCATTATTGCTCTAAATCTCCGTCGGTAGTTTGTTTCAACCGATGTGCGGGATTGCCGCAGGATTAGAAAGATCAAACATTCTCTTTTCTTCGTACGTGTCTTCTTTTACGAAGACATCTGTTGACGTCCAGACTCCTTCTTGTTGAAGTATTCAAATGTTCTCTTCTTTATTTGAGTGCAAATGTTTCTGAAACATTAAATTGTTTTTGAAACTATTATTTCCAAACAATATTTTTGACAATAGAATTTTTAAGGTCCAAGAAACTCGAAAATGATGGTTGTTGGCTAAATTGTAATATTAAGCACGAGTATATACAGTAGTGGCAAAAAAACCAGACCGACCCTTGTAGCTGATTTCAGAGTCACAGATTCAAATTTTGCTAGTCACAAAACACATCCATCTTGTATAATTAATTCTAACAATGAAATTTATTGCATTTTTTTATTCCTACCGTCTTTTATTTCCTTCAGTGGCTCAAACTTACAGACGAAAAAACTTTGAGAGTTTTATTTTCATCTGGCATCAATATTACATTTCTACCTCTATTCGGCAAAGATAACTGCGTATTTTTACATTAAATAGCAGTACATACCTCTGGCTTCACTATCCATATTGAAATTACCACAGTTTGACACAATACACAGCACAGGATTCTTTTGTATCAGCTACAAGGGTCGGTCCGGTTTTTTTGCCACTACTGCACTATAGGCCTATGAAATATTGTCGCGTAACTTTGTGCATGCAGGCATGCTGGAAGAGTGTAGGCCTAATACTGCCCTGCTGAAGCAAAAGGTCGTAGTTGCAAAAAAATTGTGTTTTTGAGTTAAGAGGTGTATGTCTAGCAGACAGACATTTTTTGTAGATATGTTAAATTTAAGTGAATGACTCGAGTTTTCGCAGTTATAACTTTCTGGCTTAGTAATATGTTACGAAAATATTACCTTCATGCATATAAAAACACAAATTTTACATAAACGACCTTTTGCTTTAGCAGGGCAGAATATCATACTCAAGAATTAATCTTTCCTTTCAAAGTTATATGTCTGCATTTCGTAACAATATGCAGTATGCTGGCATATTATGGTTTTAACTTCCATACTGTCTACTTTTCACGTATGCCTCAAAAATTAAATTTTATTTTTGATGTGAATGCGTCTTTGTTCGAGATACATTTGATGAGAAAATCCTAACATTTTTAACGAACACGAAGTTCAAGAAGTCTCCACTAGATACTGCATATGCCAAGGCATACGAGTGCTGCCATCTGTTGAGTGTTACGTAATTTCTTTCAAGTGACTAAGCATTGGTTGTTAATAACTAACTAACGCTATCTGTACCTATATGACCTGATCTGATACTGTCAAAGAAGAAATGACGTCACTGAACGAGTCCATGTAATTGAGGAAAGTCTATTGAAAATAATAGAAGAATTTATTATTTATGTGCTTCGAGACGATAATTAATGGATCAATGGTGGAATGTCGGTAGGGGAAACGCGAGTACCCCGCGAAATCCTACCACTAAGTACCGTGTTTGCCCATCACAAATTCCACTTGGCACTACTCAGATTCGAACCCGAGTTCGACTAATGATGCGCCCTTTTATGCAAAAATGAACTTCTAATAATTGTAAATTTATTTAATTTAGTTGATAATTGAATTAAACAGAGACATAAATAAGCAATCTATAGTCGCAGTCGTAAGTACGAATGGAAATTTAATAACGTCTTCAACACTTGAAATCACGCACACAAAATAAAGATGAGTGTGTAATTAACAGATGTATTTATACACTTCAGAGGGAACATAGGTTAAGGTTGTTTGAGAATAAGGTGCTTAGGAAAATATTTGGGGCTAAGAGGGATGAAGTTACAGGAGAATGGAGAAAGTTACACAACATAGAACTGCATACATTGTATTATTCATCTGAGATAATTAGAAACATTAAATCCAGACGTTTGAGATGGGCAGGGCATGTAGCATGTATGGGCGAATCCAGAAATGCATATAGAGTGTTAGTTGGGAGGCCGGAGGGAAAAAGACCCTTGGGGAGGCCGAGACGTAGATGGGAAGATAATATTAAAATGGATTTGAGGGAGCTGGGATATGATGATAGAGACTGGATTAATGTTGCTCAGGATAGGGACCAATGGCGGGCTTATGTGAGGGCGGCAATGAACCTCCGGGTTCCTTAAACACCAGTAAGTAAGTAAGTAATTATACGCTTTACTACACAATATACAGGGTGGAAAGGGAACGATACACAAAAATTTAAAAGGTAATTCTACATGTTAAATATAACAAAACTTTTGTTACACTTTTCCGTCGATGAAGCACCGTTACACAGGAAAATAGAGAAGATTGGAAAATGTTGGGTTTGCAGTGAAAGACCTGTCCATGGGCAGAAAACTATGAATGAATATGAAGCACTGTATTTACTGATGCATAGGGAATACATAAAAGTTTGTATACATTATTTCTGTCGTAGATATGCAAAAGGGGACACATCCAAAATAACAAAGTGTTGGGAAATCGCAAAAAAAAAAACCACATAACCGACTTAAAAAATTAAAATATTCATGAATCCTGAATCCATGTATCCATAGTGATCTAATTAGAAAAAAATATATGAACATTATAATTTGTTAACTTAGTTATAGTTTTTGTGATTTTCGAACACTTTGTGATTTTGTACATGTCCCCTTTGCAATTCGACGACAAATTTATTCTATTCAAGCTCCTCTTTTACCCCTACTTGGTTGACCTTAATTCTTGTATGTCAGTAGTTTCATTTTATAGCTGCAACGAAAAGTTTGCTGAAGAAACGAATTTTAACCCGTATCATAAACAACTATGTAGTCTTCTACCTAGAATATTTGGCAACATTGACTCTTTACATTAGGGATAAACTGCCTAGCTGGTCTCACACTAGCAGAGTCCATGAAGCTCTCAGTCAACCGTACCTGAAGGTGTTTCCACTGACCTACAAACCAGATCCATTCATGTAGTTTAAAGCGACTAATTCCGATGCTTTATTTATATTGTATGAAGTTCTCGCAATTCCTCTTCCCGTCAGCTCTAACTGTTAGCAATTTTAGATTATTCAAAGATTATTTAAGTACTCGGTTCTCTTTTCTGCTACGGACTAGCAGCGAGACGTTCTATCCTCTGGCTTCAATGAAAGGCACTGAAATCCTACTCTATATGCATTCGCTTGTCACTCTGCAATCAAGGATAGACCTAGTATTTGCCCCTAAGTGTGCTGAATGCTTCTGTAAATATGAGATCAAGATGGCGACCTCTGTTTTGCGTTTGTATACAAGTGAGCATCAGAATGTTAGCGTTACATACTTGTTCTGTTACACCACTTAATAGTCTGCTGCATTAAGGAGAACGTTTTGCCTCCATCCTTCAGTGATATAGATATTTCTTACTTATTGCTGTCGTTACGCTCCAAGTATTAGCCTATATTCCAAAAACTAGAACATAGTCTATACATTTTGTTCCCAAATTCACTATTTGTAATTCTGTGAAGTATGGCAGAATTTGTAGTTGACAAATATTTTGGGCAGTTTTTTGCTGTGTCCGTTTGTTTCGTTTGTCAGCAATCCACATTTATGTACTGGCCATTATTATTATTATTATTATTATTATTATTATTATTATATTATTATTATTATTATTATTATATTAGAGTATACTTCACCTGACATAATTAGGAACATAAAATCCAGACGTTTGAGATGGGCAGGACATGTAGCACGTATGGGCGAATCCAGAAATGCATATAGAGTGTTAGTTGGGAGGCCGGAGGGAAAAAGACCTTTGGGGAGGCCGAGACGTAGATGGGAAGATAATATTAAAATGGATTTGAGGGAGGTAGGATATGATGGTAGAGACTGGATTAATCTTGCTCAGGATAGGGACCAATGGCGGGCTTATGTGAGGGCGGCAATGAACCTACGGGTTCCTTAAAAGCCAGTAAGTAAGTATTATATTAGAAATCTTGGTGTCATACTTGATTCAAAATTATACTTCCATGATCATGTGCAATATATTTGTACCCATTCATTAAGAATGTTTGGTCTAATTAGATCTATAACTTATTCTTTTTCTACTCCTATGTGTTTATTAATTTTATACTATACATTGGTTAGATCCAAGCTCGAATATGCATCTGTTGTATGGAACTCCATTACTTCCACTGACTCGGCTAAATTGGAGAATATTCAAAGAAAATTTATTTCCTTTGTTCTTATAGATTTTTACCAAATTCCGATGACTATAAATATGAGATTAACTGTAAATATTTTAACTGTTGCAGTTTATTTGCCAGACGTCAAGATCTTGATTATTTATTTTTTTGTAAAGTCATTAAAGGTGATATTGATTGTGAATCATTCGTAAGCAATATCAGTCTTCGTATTCCTGCTAAGGGTTTAAGATTTCATAACATTTTTTATAATAGAAATTCAAAATCTCTCTCTCCGGTCTGCAGATGTATAAAATATGCTAATTTGCATGGATTAACCTTGGATCCATTTAATGTGTAGTATACACCTTTTGAGTTTATCATGATATATCCTTACTTGTTATTATTGTCAGATATTGCTATTTATTTTGTTGCATTTGGTCAAAGATTATTGATGACTATTATATTGATTGTATTCCATCTCACTGCCATTTCTATCATTCATTCTCATCATCGTTTCTTCTGTTTTGTTTTGTATCTTGTGATAAACTGTAATTGGCCCTGTGCTGTTGTTTTGCACGTTAATATTCTAAATAAATAACTTACTTACTTACTTACTGGCTTTTAAGGAACCCGTAGGTTCATTGCCGCCCTCACATAAGCCCGCCATTGGTCCCTATCCTGAGCAAGATTAATCCAGTCTCTATCATCATATCCCACCTCCCTCAAATCCATTTTAATATTATCTTCCCATCTACGTCTCGGCCTCCCCAAAGGTCTCTTTCCTTCCGGCCTCCCAACTAACACTCTATATGCATTTCTGGATTCGCCCATACGTGCTACATGTCCTGCCCATCTCAAACGTCTGGATTTTATGTTCCTAATTATGTCAGGTGAAGTATACAATGCGTGCAGCTCTGCGTTGTGTAACTTTCTCCATTCTCCTGTAACTTCATCCCTCTTAGCCCCAAATATTTTCCTAAGAACCTTATTCTCAAACACCCTTAATCTCTGTTCCTCTCTCAAAGTGAGAGTCCAAGTTTCACAACCATACAGAACAACCGGTAATATAACTGTTTTATAAATTCTAACTTTCAGACTTTTTGACAGAAGACTAGATGACAAAAGCTTCTCAACCGAATAATAACAGGCATTTCCCATATTTATTCTGCGTTTAATTTCCTCCCGAGCGTCATTTAGATTTGTTACTGTTGCTCCAAGATATTTGAATTTTTCCACCTCTTCGAAGGATAAATCTCCAATTTTTATAGTTCCATTTCGTACAATATTCTGGTCACGAGACATAATCATATATTTAGTCTTTTCGGGATTTACTTCCAACCCTATCGCTCTACTTGCTTCAACAAGAATTTCCGCGTTTTCCGTAATTGTTTGTGGATTTTCTCCTAACATATTCACGTCATCTGCATAGACAAGAAATAAATAAATAAATAAAAATAAATTATTATTATTGATACTATTATTATTATTATTATTATTATTATTATTATTATTATTATTATTATTATCTTCTTTTTGTTTCTTGTAGCCTACATTGAAAATGTCCATTGTTGTAGTCTTCATTGAAAACGTCAATTTTACTGATCTGAAGACGTTGCTACAATTTAAGGGTTGAGATAGATGAAATTTTGCTCATTTTTGTTTTCTTGTGAAAAATGAATCGGTAATCTCTTATTTATATGTCGAGCAAGTTTCAATGCTCTGCGTCACTTGAAAGAATAAAAATTACGCAACATATAAATGTCTGCATCCATGAACTTAAATTTCATACAAATTTTACAAGCTGTTTTCTCACACTTTTCTTTTCAGCACATTTCGTCAGGTTCGAAGTGTAAAGGCTCTACTATTCGAATTGTATTACTTTACTAGCCGTACCCGTGCGCTCCGCTGCACCCGTTAGAAATAAATATAAAGTAATTACATAATTAAAATAGGACATTTGATCCAGGGAACTTTCGTGTTTGATAGAAGGATAAACCGTTTAATATGTTACTTAATTTAAATTGTATTTAAAATATTAAAATGCGATCATTTTGATCCAGAGACCACTCATTTGGTGCAATGACAATTCCTTTAACATGTTTCTTAATTGTTATTACCAATTATTTTTGGAAAAGCGAAAATTAACAGAAAAATTTTGGCTACAGATTTATTATTATGTTTATATTATATTATATTATGTAAAAAGTGTGTTGATAACGAATGTACTCGAATTAGAAAGTTTTTAATTTGTTGTGGGAGCTCTTGAATCTCAGTAGGAACAGCTTTTACAACAGCGCAACATAATCTGCTTGGCTCATTACCCATTTTTTTTTGCATTGCATTTATTGCATATATATTTTATGTATTTTAACACGATTCAATTGAGCATAGTTAAAATTTCAATTATACAATAATGGATTGCTAAGCTAACGTACTATTACTGCATACTAAATCAATACACTCTCGTTGTTCGTTAATTCTCTGAGATAAAAATGAATATGTTCATAAACATTATTTTAAGAAATACAGGAAATGAATGTACAGAATAAGCTATCAAGTTTTCTGTGCATAAAAAGCTATTTTAATCTTACCTGTCCTCAATTCACTCACAAGTTACTGTAATAACATTAGAGCATTATGTCCATCCAGAGAAACTACACTTTCCAATGATGAAATAATAATTAATTATACAAATCGGTTAATTTAGCTTCCGATATTACTTCATACAAACACAGAAACATTGTCTGTAGGCTATGTTTCATAGCTTTCGATTGTTGTGTCCAAGGCCCCTTATAGACGAAGTCGTTTGTTCTTATTTCATTGCACCGCCTTAGATGGCGTTATTTTAATTTTAAAACTCATTTATCTCATTAAATATCAGTTCTATCAAAATTTTGAAAAGAATAAAACTTATCGGAAATCATTTTTAGTGAAACCTTTGTTATGTAACATTTTTTATAAAAAATCAATAATAAGCGAGATATTTCGATTTATTCAATTCAGGCCCCCTTATAACCCCCCATTTAAATAACGTATTTTGAATGCCATATAGCCTAAAATCTAAGTTACAACGAACTTAATTTATATTCCAATTTTCATCGAAATCGGTTCAGCCATTATCGCGTGAAAAGGTAACAAACAAACATACAGACAGACAGACATACAAACAAAAATTTCAAAAAAGCGATTTTCGGTTTCAGGATGGTTAATTATACATGTTGACACCAATTATTTTTGGAAAATCGAAAATTACCAGAAAAATTTTGGCTACAGATTTATTATCATTAGAGATGTCTGCAGAACTACACGCATTGTATTCTTCACCGGTCATAATTAGGAACATTAAATGCAGACATTTGAGATGGACAGGGCATGTAGCACGTATCCTGGGCGAATCCAGAAATGCGTATAGAGTGTTAGTTTGGAGATCGGAGGGAAAAAGACCTTTGGGGAAGCCGAGACGTAGATGGGAGGATAATATTAAAATGGATTTGAGGAAGGTGGGATATGATGGTACGGACTGAATTAATCTTGCACAGGACAGGGACCGATGGCGGGGTTATGTGAGGGCGGCAATGAACCTGCGGGTTCCTTAAAAGCCATTTGTAAGTAAGTAAGTATTTAAGTTTTATTGGCCACATTTCTTCTCTATATAAAACAATGTTTTCTATTATACTGTGGTTCACACCTGTGGAGTAACGGTTAACGCGTCTGGCCGCGAAACCAGGTGGCTTGGATTCGAATCTCTGTTGGGGTAAGTTACCTTGTTGAGGTTTTTCCGGGGTTTTCCCTCAACCCAATATGAGCAAATGCTGGGTAACTATCGGTGCTAGACTCCGGACTCATATCACCGGCTTTATCATCTTCACTTCATTCAGATGCTAAATAACTTAAGATATTGATACAGCGTCATAAAATAACCCATTTAAAAAAATCTAATATAGGCCTACTATGAAAAATTATTTTCTTAACTTCTAAACTAATGTTGCTATGCTCTTGTTGCTCTCTTCTCCACAGCTATTCTATTCGCTGTATCTGTATTACATGAAGTTAATATTCATTTATTCATTCATTCATTCATTTAATGTTCTGCCCAAGGACAGGTCTTTCACTGCAAACCCAGCATTCTCCAGTCTTTCCTACTTTCTGCCTTCCTCTTGTTTCCTCTTATGATCCATATATCTTAATGTCACCTATCATCTCATATCTTCTACCCCGAACTCTTCTCCCGTTCACCATTCCTTCCAGAGCATCCTTCAGTAGGCAGTTTCTTCTTAGCCAGTGACCCAACCAATTCCTTTTCCTCTTCCTGATCAGTTTCAGCATCATTCTTTTTTGACCCACTCTTTCTAACACAGCTTCATTTCTTATTCTGTCTGTCCACATCACACGTTCCATATCCACATTTCAAAAGCTTCTATTCGTTTCTCTACACTTCGTCGTAATGACCATGTTTCTGACCCACACAAGTCTACACTCCACACAAAGCACTTCACTAGTCTCTTCCTTTGTTCTTTTTCCAGAAGTCCGCAGAAAATGCTCCTTTTTCAATTAAAAGCTTCTTTGGCTATTGCTATCCTCCTTTTGACTTCCTGGTAGCAGCTCATGTTTAAGATGGAGCCCAAATATTTAAAATTATTACACGTTCTTGAATCCTAATCGAAAATTAATATAACACATCAGTTCAGTTTTAGGTTCTAGTTCAGTCTTAAAATTAGAGGAAAGCAAGCCTTTGTCTCGCAAAAATTTCGTCTCGCTGTAACCAATTCAACCGGCGTTTCTGGGTGATACAGCGTCGTTAAGAAACAGGTTGAAGAAAATTTCCACGCGAGTATTCATAATGTTTGTGAGCCTGATTCCCAGTAATTTGAGCGGACTGTACAGTTCGATTACAAGTCTGTTATAACTTTTCTGCTCCTTAAAGAATTGTCGCCCGTCACTCCTCGCAGCAGTTGTATCTGCTAAGAGAGAAACCGCAAATTTCGATACTGACAGCCGCCATCACACTGTGTAATCAGTTTTAAAATAACAATGTTTCTGCTGTAGTCATGATCGTAATTAACAAAAAGTGTGACGTTGAACTGCCATCCTGGCTCAGTGACAGCTTCTTACCATTGGCAGCCACTACCCTTTCTTAGAACTTCAGAATAATGGCCTGTTGAAAGATTCCTCTTTTACAAATTGTGTGCCTGCTTACATAGAATAAGCACAGACGATGGATCTTGGTGTGGGATACAATGAGAACATATCTTACACTTAGTAGAGAATCTGTTATAGTTAAGGACCGTATATTTAGTGAAATAAAATTGGCTATTTCGGTGTTAAATCTGCAAATATTTCTGTGGATATTTCGTGAAATAAGTTGTCAATTATTGTATTGTTTTATATTTAATACAATAATGTGTGTTACTCATGTTTTCTTATACATATCACATATTAGCATCACCAAAATATGAACTAAGCATGGTTTCTACATTGTCAGCACCAAGATTTGTGCGACATTCAGTGAATATTTTTGTGTAAACAGAAAAAGTCCTTACCGCTGTCGACATTAAATATACAGGACTTTCATTTCAAAACTTCCCAGTCTAAACAACTAATTATTTAAATTGAATTCAATTTAAACAAAAAAAAACATATCAATTTAGATATCGAGGGAGAAGTCTGAAACCAAGCTTAATTGCATTTTAGATTTCACCCTCCAATCCTCAGTCACCATCACTTTGAAATTTCAAATGGCACCCCTATATTTTTATACTTAAATATGAAAGAGCATTCAATTATTATACACATCATAAATTATTTCAAAATGGTGTATACCCTTGAAGAGAACATAAATCATCCTTACTGATTAAATTTAGGTAATTACACAAAATAAGATGTGTTTACATCCTACAAACAACTGATAATAACAAAAATATAGGTTAAAGATTTTATTAATTTGTCCTACATAATGATATCTGTAATATTGACAATTAATATCTGAGGAGAAAAATTCGCTCCGGCGCTCAGTGGTCAGAGCGCTTGGTACGTAGAACCAAGGACCCGGGTTCGCTCAGTGGTCAGAGAGCTTGGTACGTAGAACCAAGGACCCGGGTTCGCTCAGTGGTCAGAGCGCTTGGTACGTAGAACCAAGGACCCGGGTTCGCTCAGTGGTCAGAGCGCTTGGTACGTAGAACCAAGGACCCGGGTTCGCTCAGTGGTCAGAGTGCTTGGTACGTAGAACCAAGGACCCGGGTTCGCTCAGTGGTCAGAGTGCTTGGTACGTAGAACCAAGGACCCGGGTTCGCTCAGTGGTCAGAGCGCTTGGTACGTAGAACCAAGGACCCGGGTTCGCTCAGTGGTCAGAGCGCTTGGTACGTAGAACCAAGGACCCGGGTTCGCTCAGTGGTCAGAGCGCTTGGTACGTAGAACCAAGGACCCGGGTTCGCTCAGTGGTCAGAGCGCTTGGTACGTAGAACCAAGGACCCGGGTTCGCTCAGTGGTCAGAGGGCTTGGTACGTAGAACCAAGGACCCGGGTTCGCTCAGTGGTCAGAGCGCTTGGTACGTAGAACCAAGGACCCGGGTTCGCTCAGTGGTCAGAGCGCTTGGTACGTAGAACCAAGGACCCGGGTTCGCTCAGTGGTCAGAGCGCTTGGTACGTAGAACCAAGGACCCGGGTTCGCTCAGTGGTCAGAGTGCTTGGTACGTAGAACCAAGGACCCGGGTTCGATCCCTGGCGCCGGAGCGAATTTTTCTCCTCAAATATTAATTGTCAATATTACAGATATTATTCTGTAGGACAAATTAATAAAATCTTTAATATTCACATAGCTAACAGTGCATATTTCTGTACAGATTACTGTGCACGTAACTGCGGAATCCCGGCCAAACAAGTCACTCAACTGAGTGCGCTCCTAGTATAATGGCAGTTAACTTGGACATAATACGTCAACGTATATGCCTAACTTGGAGTCAGGCCACAAAGGGAAACGTCGAAGGAGGAGATTTCAGTCCAGTGCTGTGGATTGAATTCGGCGTAGCTCAGTGGTCAGAGCGCTTGGTACGTAGAACCAAGGACCCGGGTTCGATCCCGGCGCCGGAGCGAATTTTTCTCCTCAAATATTAAAAATTGAATTCAATTTAAATAATTAGTTATTTAGACTAGTAAGTTTTGAAATGAAAGCCCTCTATGTACGTAGCCACATTGACTGCAAACAATTCACATTAAATTCACTGTGGTTAGGGCACGGGTATTGTTGCATACCAGCAACCCGAATACCCAGCGAACCTTAGCGCAGTCAGTTGGTGTGAGTGAGGAGTGCGCCTAACTGAGGGAGTAGCGTATTAGACAAGGGATGGTCTTTATGTTGAGTCATATAACTCTCCATACCAAAAAAGTATAAATTGGGTAATTTTCACGAACATTTGATAGCTAGTGATTAGCCTACTTAATAAGTTAGCATTTTAAATAGTGCAGCAGACATCCACTGGTACAAATCAATGAACGTTGATTCTCTTTCTCTTTAGAACAACAGTGACACGTGCCAAGCTGTCAGGGCATGAGTGATGATCGCGGAATCTGTACTGGACAAACCGAAGTGTTTTCTCAGGATGGCCAGGAATCCAGTGGAGTAAATGTCGTTAAGGGGGCAGGCAGACTCCCCGCAGAGGAAATTAAGGGGCTCTTCACCTTTTTATCTCCTATTTTTAGACCCTCGCTTCCGTATCGGGCCGCCCCGCGACGGCTGTTATTTACGCCCCTCCGGGAAACAATGCAGTCACCTAACAAGTGAGTGTAGACCCAGACATGGCTTGCTGAGTTAGACTACAGCATCTTGACGGGGCTCGATCTGGTAACATTTCTTTGAGAACGTGATTTACTTCAATCTTCCAGCCACACGATCATCTTAAAGATACTGCATTGGCATTCATTTCACCATTGTTAAATTTTTGTTATATCTGTTATGTTCGTATACTGGAAACCAGTTCTGTCATGTTACACTTCTGACACTAATACTTAGGCTATTAATAATAATAATAAAAATAATAATAATAATAATAGTAATAATAATAATGATTTATTTTTGCTGGCAGAGAGTTAAGGCCGTAAGGCCTTCTCTTCCACTCAACCAGCAAAAAGAGTATATACATATGCATGAACTTACAAAGAATTCAACAATTTGATTTAGATGAGAGTTACATGTATACAGGAGTTATTTACGAATTAAACAACAAAATACTATGAACTATTAATTAAACACTGAAATAAACTGTGTAGCAGAATTAACCTAAAATACATAGAATGTTGGTATATTTCAAATAATATTAGATAATAGAAAGAGATTATTATGAGACAATTTTGAAAATACAGCACAATCAGGATGATGTCTAAAAGAAAGAAGTAGCAATGTAGTCAGTGATAGTTTAAATCAGTACCGGTATGATTGGAGTGAAATGCTAATAAGGTTATCTTTTAAGTTGTTCTTAAAGGTGTTTATTGTCTTGCAGCCCCTAATACTTTGTGACAAGGAATTCCATTGACGCGAGGTGGATACTGTAAAAGATGATGAATAACAAGATGTTCTGTGAAGAGGTATACTTAGCGTGCCACAGATAAGTGATCTGGTATTTACGTCGTGGTTAGAGTATAGATAAGAGAAACGAGACGAAAGGTAATTTGGTGTTGAGGTGTGCAGAATTCGAAAGAGTAAAGACAAAGAGTGTAAAGTTCTGCGTTCTTCAAGTCGGAGCCACGAAAGACTTGCGAAGGACGGCTATTGTCGGACCATCGGATCTGTGCCCCTTCAGCGCTGTCGTCATTCTTGGAAAAGTTAATGCCTCTACTCACTCCATTCCACCCGCTTTCCTCCCACCACGTTAAACAGCAGGCCACGAACCTTGCCGAATAAGGATGTTGCCAAACTTCCGTCAAACGGTGTCATAAATAACTGGTCCTCCATGCTGCAATATCATTTCTTTCAATCAAAATACATCTTGTATTTCTACATTTTTTAAACCTAAATCCCATGTCTCGAATCACTTTCCGTAGTTTTTCTCTCCAACCTTACAAATTATTGCATCTCTCGCAAGCTTCAGTAATTTCTTCAATGTTGAAACTTCTTTCTGAACGATATAAAATTCTTGTATCTTTCTTCTTAAAATACATCGGTTCATATCATCTGGGTACAATAATTAAAAGTTCCCTTGGTCTGTTCTTCTCTGGTGATTCTAGCTTTTCATCTCCTGCACAGACTCCCTCTCTCCTGATTTTCTTTATTAGGAGTTCTGATCTGTCTATATAAATTACTTAAAATGTTGTATTATTTGTATTAGTTAAGTAAGTAATTTTAATACATAATCAATTTAAA
>JAJSOF020000031.1:85948570-85964641 GCA_025594305.2 Periplaneta americana | reverse complement strand
AGGCAATACAAAACACCAAAGAGAACAATAGAAAGAACATGCAATCAGGTAACCTCATGTAAACATGACATTGGATGATAATGTGACAATAGTAATGAGGATTCATGAGGCACATGTAAAACATTTCTACCCTACAGCATATCATTAGATATTGGTTCCTATTCAAAATCTAATCCACTTCGAACTTCTTACACAGTTTAGTCGTCTGTAGTAGGTACAAAGTTAAACTAAATATATCTGACAAGCAAGCGTTCTCATGGGGGCAGATAAAAAAGTTAAATTTTTTCTTCCACCATGTTAATAATGTCAAAGAAGTGCTTATACAAATTTTGGCCACTCGACCACAATTACGAGGAACGTAAAAAATAAGTTCGCCGGGAGCTGCTAACAGAAAAAAAACACAATTTCATTGACAAATTTATTGGAACGGAAACAACAATTGTTGAGCTACTTTTCAACATATTTTCCATCGGAATTGAGACATTACTCATATCATGAGATCGACAGAGAGAGGTGCAGACGCAGTCAAACGCTGGTTCCGATCTGAGGCGGCTGACTTCTACGACACAAAAATTGATTCCATGGTATGACAAATGTCTCAATTCCAGTGGGGGATATGTTGACAAACAGCGCAACAATTGCTGTATCTGTTTCAATAAATATTTCCATCCAATTGTGCTTTTTTTCTATAAACGCCCCAGGGAAAATCACTTTCTGGACGGCCTCGTAATTGCTGTCGAGTGGCCAAAATTTGTATAAGCACTTCTTTGACATTATTAACATGGTGGAAGAAAAAAATTTAACTTTTTTATCTGCCCCCATCAGAACGTTTGCTTGTGAGATTAAACTGTTTGCGATTGTGTAATATGTAGGCTAAATAGTAATTCAGGTACATTGACTTTTCAGCCAGGTCTTTTAGTTCAATTGGAGGAAATCTGCCTGCTTTGTATGAATTTCTAACATCTTCAGCAAATCGTATTCTGAATCACTGGTTTGAGTCTGAACCATTGAAGGCTACCCTAGCGACAGATGCAATGATTGGATCCATGGTGGGTCCAGACACTCCTGGCAGTGGGTAAGTATCTTATAATATTTTTATTTTATATTGTACGCCTATGCTTTTAATATGCTTTGAAGACGATCAAATCGTTATAAGAGTCTTAGAAGACTCACTCCAAAAAATGTTGCACCAATTTACTGTATGTCTGAAACAACTTTAATACATAATATGACAATTTCTTCAATTAAAGCAAAGATTCAAGCTGAGTGCTAGGGATTTTTATACATTCAGCCATTCTACAATGATCATAGCAAACTGACCCCGATCCTCTGTCATCCTCTGAGGAGTTTAGTGCTGAGAGGAATGCGGTTCCGACTAGTCTAGTGCGGTACTGGAGTGGGAGGAACAGTGACAACGGCAGTCTGGAAGGAAGTACAATCATACTGAAAACATTCGCCCAATTTACGAGAGCAGTATGCCTATTAGTTTTCTAACGTATTTTTGGCGAGATAGAGTTACAATCATTCGTACTTACGTGTTCAGAGAGGGAAAGTATTGTAGAAAATTTTATTTATTTATTTATTATTTATTTATTCTGGTGAAGTTAAGGCCGTCACACCACCAGAAATACAAATACAATAAAATAAATAAAAGAAAAATCATAATAAAACTACAATAATATAAATGAAAAGAAGAATCATACTATACAATTTAGTGATTAGTAGAATTGAATTAAATTTGTAAAGAAATCAATTTAAATATACTCTACTGCTGAACTCACTTGAGAAGTAAAACTACTTGATTTTGTATTTTAAGATATCACCAACAAATGATTTTCGCATGACATTATAGGAATCTGTTTTTCACGATACCAATCACACATATTCTAAAATTCCAATAGAATAAAACCAAAACTTTTCCACAGCATGTTTCCTTAAAAATGACTTGTAACGGTGAAATATTTAATATGAGTAATTCTTATAATATTAACAAAGCTAACATCAGGGGAGATGTTTGCGCAAAAATTGCAACAATATATTTAATATATTAATAACAAAACCATATAGGCCTAGGTAGACAATATGTATATGAAATATTCACACACTACTACAAACTGAAGACTGCATATTTTTGGACGATTAATACTTCCCACTCCGCTCGGCTTGGCTGTAGCAACAAAAGAATATACCTGCAACCCCCCGCACCGATGGCAAGAATACCTCCAGGTCCCAGCGCTAAACTCGTCGGAGGAAGACAGTAGCTCATTCTAGATTGTCTCAAACTCTCCTTACTACTACTCAATGGTGACTCATATGTAGAACAGTGCAAACTCATTGCTGTCTTTAACGAAAACAGAACTAGTTTATTTATTACAAACAGTAAGAACTAAAAATTCAAATTTATGCAAATAAAAAAGTATTTCAAGGTTATATTTTATATTATGTATATAATAAGCAGCTGACATGGTATGGACGCATTAGAAGACCGGATGGCTCTCAGAACTTTGCCACATTCAAATATAAAACAGAAATAATTTTCCTTAAAATTTATGACTGGTTTACAACCAATAAACTAGCATTAAACATTAATAAAACTAACATAATTCAATTTAAAACCACTTCAAATTTAATCCCTGAAACATTGGACAAAACTATCAACAATCTACCTCTACTAGAAACATCAACAACCAAATTTCTTGGTTTGCATATTAATAATACAATAAATTGGAAAAATCATATCAAAGAAATAGCCCCAAACTTAGCTCAGCATGCTTCGCAATTAGGTCGTTACAACAATTCCTAAACAGCAGTATCTTAAAGACAATATATTTTGCCTATTTTCATTCCATTATGTCCTACGGAATAATATTTTGGGGAAATTCTGCAGATAGTAAAAATATATTCTTATTACAAAAAAGAGCCATTAGAATAATAGTTGGAGCAAAGGCTAGAGAATCATGTAGATTATTTAAAAAAAAAATTAGAGATTCTAACCTTAACAAATCAATACATATAGTCTATAATAAATTTCCTCTTATGTAATAAAGAAAATTTTCCAACTAACTCAGCCATACATAATATAAATGAATGATTTTCATACGCCATCATCAAATTTATCATGCTATCAAAGGGGAGTACGTTACATGGCGATAAAAATGTTCAATAGTCTTCCTGAAGACATTAAGAATCATAGCCAAAACCCTGCATTATTATCTCACACTTTCTAATCTGTAGATGAATTCTTGACATTTCACAGTACTGTGTAAATATTTTAATACCTACTATTAAATGGTAAACATATTACATTGTATAAAATATTACTGTTATTAAGGTATTAATTCTGTACATATTTCATATTTGCATTTTATATGCACTGCATTTTATATTTAAACGTAAGAATTGGACATGTTCTTTATTCTATGCTATAAAGCAAATGTAAGAATATTATGGAACGAATAAATCTATCTATCTATCTAAAACAAATTTTAGATTGGATACCAATGGGAAATAGGAGGAAAGGAAGACCAGTTACATGGGTGAAAAGGAATTGCAGATACTATGAAAATGACGGGCTTAAAAGAAGGAAAAATTTCGAAAATTATGTTTTATTTAATGACGCTGCAAGTGCTGAGGTTGTATCAACATTACCAATGTACCGGAATTTTATACCAGTACATGCCAGTAAATCTACTGACATGATCCTGTCGCATTAAGCACACTTAAATGCCATCGACATGGGCTGGGATCGAACCCGCAACCTCAGGCATAGGCACTCTACTGACTGCGCCATCAAGGCTGACTAGAAGAAGGAGACTGGGAGGATAGGAAGAATGGCGAAAAAATAATGGACACAGGAAGATGCTTGAGCATTTGAAAACCTGTTCTTG
Source organism: Periplaneta americana (assembly GCA_025594305.2). NCBI lineage: Eukaryota > Metazoa > Arthropoda > Insecta > Blattodea > Blattidae > Periplaneta > Periplaneta americana. Next base: position 85,960,754 of record JAJSOF020000031.1, on the reverse strand, counting down.
ATATATATATATAAATAAAAGCCATGGTGCTACAGCCCATGAAGGGCTAAGACCGACCGACCAGCCAAGCTGCTGGCCTCACGTCCACATGCCGAAGCGGAGGTGGACGATCATCCAACCAGAAGCCCACCAGAAATTTTAACATATTAATTATCATCAACATAATGATCTTTCACAAAATGTTTCTTTTCTTGAGGACATAGGCCTACACATAGCTCATCACAATAATGTTTTTCTCATGAATTTCTGCCTGGTTATATTTAGTTTATTCTTGGTTGTATTTGATTTATTTCTACTCATTATAATTTTTATTATCAGCAGTACTACACCAGTGTAAATGCACCTTTAGGAAATGCAAAAACAACATGGCTTTCTTTGCAGTCAACTATAAATAGTGTAATTGGTATGTTTGATTACTTCAATCCCATTTTTCTCACAAGAAAAGTGTTCCATGTTACTGGAAGATTTTGAAAGTAATTCATAGTCTGTACTTTGGCTTCATTTTATAAATTCTCAAATGTATGCACCAGCACAATGAAGAGTCTTTATGTCCACCCTTGAAAACCTCTTGCTAGTTTCATATATAGGTTGATTCAAGACTATTGGCCCGATCTTAGGAATCAGTTCTATAGGTCATCGAGCATAAAATGTCATATGAACATGGGTCCGATTATCATTAGTTTGAAAGTTATTCGTAAAAATCCAAACGTCATAATGTGAATCAGGCTTTGGAGTTGGATCATAACATAAATATTGGATTGTAACCTAAACGGAGGTTACTCTGTGACGTGAAGTACTGGGGAGAAGGGGAAGATAGGTCTGGTGATTATCAGCTGCTCTTATCAGGGACAGCTGTGCAGAGGTACGGAATGCTACATGAGCGCCATTCACAACTGTGCGGCTAAGTGCATTGAAGTGGAAGGAGGGATATTTGAAAATCACTTCCAAACTGAGGTATGTTTATTTTATGATTAGTACAGTATTTTGAATTAATATTTTTGTGTATTTTAAGTGAATAATTTGGAGTTCTGCTCAAAACCACTGCTACTTTCGTAGGATTCAATCAATTGTAACTCTTAATGGTTGATAATCGGATCCATGTTCATATGATATTTTATGCTCAAAATGGCGTATAGAACTGATTCTAAATCTTGGTCATTAATCGTGAATTATCCTGTATAGTGTCTGTACATAATAAAGGATGGGTCTTGATACTACTACCACCAACAGTGACATTTTTAGAATATAGCTGACACCATCACAGGCTTTCGTAAAAGTGTAGTACCAGTATGTTTTTGTATGTTCCCCAAGAGTTTTAAACCGTTCAGATTAGCAGGCCAATGACATTAGGGGTTGGTTGTGTTTTTCTCCTACTACCTGCAACCCCTTAATGCCGTTGGCTTGCTAATCCGACCAGTTTAAAACTCTTGGCGGACGATTTCTTCTGTATAAAAGAATATGCTGTAAAGTTTAAGTAGGTTCTGCTAATTAATTGATTAACTAGTGGACTTACTCGTGTTATTATGTAAGTTTGTGCGGCTTACAGCTGTTTCGGTGCTTCATCACACCATCCTCAGAGCCTACTAGATCTCGGCGTCATCTCGAACTTCTCTGCCTGTTATGTGGGTGCGTTTGATTGTTGAAAGGTGTTGAAAAGTGGAGTCAAATAGTGTGTGTGTACTGAAATTGATCTGTGTGTTGAGAATTTGATCGGGGTGTGTTTTAGTGTGTTTGTATATTTCGTATTGTTCTAGTGTGTTGAGTTTTTGGTTCTTGAGTTGTATGTGTAGGATTTCATGTCCGTATTTATGTTATTGTATGTATGGTTAGCATTGGTTATGTGATCAGCGTATGTACATGTATTGTGTCCTCTGGTTATTGCTTTAATGTGTTCTTTGTAGCGTGTTTGGAATGATCTGCCTGTCTGTCCTATGTAGAACTTGTCGCAACTATTACATGTGAGTTTGTATACACCTGTGTGGTCGTATTTATTTGTTTGTGTTTTTAGTGTGTTGAGATGTCTTTGTAGTGTGTTTTCTGTTCTGTATGTTATGTTGTGTTTCTGCTTTCTGAATGAAGATGCGATCTTATGTATGCTTTTGTTTTCATATATTAGTGTGATGTATTTCTTGTGTTCTTGTGTTTGTGTTTGTTTTGCGTGTTTTTGTGTTTGTTAAGTTTTTGTTTTGTCTTTCTTATGATGTTGTCTATTATGTTTGGATTGTAACCGTTTTCTTGTGCTATGTATTTGATTGTGTTCACTTCTTCATTGTAGTGTTGTTGGCTCATGGGTATGTTGAGTAATCTGTGTACCATTGTCCTGAATGCAGCATGTTTGTGTTGTATGGGGTGGTTAGATGTGTTGTGTATGTGTGTGGTGGTGGTGGTGGTTGGTTTTCTGTATATTTTGTAGGTGTGTTTGTTGTCAATTTTGTTATGGTGATGTCTAGGAAATTTATGGAGTTGTTGTTTTCAAGTTCTAGTGTGTATTGAAGTTTTGGGTGTAATTTGTTTATGTATTGGTGTAGTTTGTGTATTTGTCTTTTGTTTCCTTTGTATGGTATGAGTATCTCGTCTACGCATCTGTGCCAGTATATTATGTTGTCTGCATATTTGTTGTGTTCATTGTTGAGTATGTATGTTTGTTCTATGTTGTGTAAAAATAACTCTCCTAGTACCGGTATGCTGGATATGGGTGATCCCTAGCTTCTGCTAGGTATACAACACCTGCAGCACATTGACCTTCATTTGTCAGCTGATTGATTGTCTTCCTGCTGAAGTAGAGATATATACTGATAGTATTGTTTCTGGGTTTAATATAACAACTTGTATCCAAGGAGAATGAATTTTTATATTGCAGGACATATTTTAATTTGTGATAGCAGAAACGACACCTGACAATGTTGCTAGCATTGTAGTGATGCACCGTGAAATACCCTCTCTTATAAAGATGTCATGAACATTTTTATCTAATCGAAAACTGACACATGAAGGTCAAAATGCAGGGAGTATTGTATACCTTCCAGGAGACATGCAAACTTTAATACCTTTTGCGAGAAACCAAAACTTCGTTAACCTGTCTCAAAATACTGAACTTGATATTAAATACAATCCATATAGCAGCTCTCCCACTATGTCTTCAAGTGCGAGAAGGAAAGCTATGTTTGATTAAAAACAGGATTGTCGAACGGAGCATAAACAAAGACATTATGACTTTACTTGTTTTTTGAAACATGGACATGACAGTTAAGCAGCCGAGCTTGGAACTACAGTGCCATGTTGCCAATATGGACTACCACGCTGCCAGCTGATGGAAGCTAGCAATTGTCGTTAAGATGGCTGACGTTAAAACATTAATTCACAATTGACGCGAAGGTAAGAAAACAATACAAAAATCGACAGAGAATCAAAGACGAAACATACCAATGCTAACATTGTGTGCATAATAAATGTTACCAAGAGAGCTTTTAAGCACTCACCACGTGGAACTGTAAGTTTGGCAACTCAACCGTTGTTACTATAGCAACAGGCCTACCACGCTATGTGACATTCAGTTGTTTTTCCGATTGCAATGCTCCTGTCATGTTCCATCTTTCAAAAAACAAGTATAGGAAGCTGTAAATGCAGACTAATACTGCTTTATAATAATATAAAGCCTGAGACATTTAAAAATAATTATTCATTTAATCAGTGGCGATTTCTCTTGAGGAGCACAGGAGCAGTGCACCACCTCTTCAATTAACACATGTTTTTAAATTTATACCAATGGTCTGCAGTAGACTATGCGAGCGACATAATTCTTTATTATAATACTATGTAAAAATAACACTGCATGCGTACTGTTCTTGTTGACGCATGGGACTTACGTTTACCGCTCAACACTTGCGGCACACTGTTCCATTCTGAGCATGCGCAGTGGTATTGTTTCACTGGCAGGCTTTGGAGCATGGTAGGGAGGCAGTACAGTGTGTGTAGGAGGGGTTAGGAGCACTTTCAGATGTGTTCTCAAGCTCTTTCCATCATAAATGTTACAATGAATAGTGTGCAAGATCTTTTAAATGTAATTTTCTATAAGACCTTTACACGAAAAGATCAAAATAAAGAAGATGGGTAGACCTACACATGAATTAAAATTATAAGTGACGAAGAACAGTAACAGAGAAGTGACAAGAAAATTCAACATTCGGATTTACGAAAAATGCAATATGCGGCTACAATATAAAAGACGCTGTATTTTGTTTTCTCGCCTATTGTTGGACGGCAAACATTTATTGACAAAAATAAGTACGTTTTATGAATTTTATTTATTATTCTGTTTGAATTTAGGACTGTGAGTAGTAACTATATAATTTTGATTATCGTTCTGCAGATATGATTGATTTGAAGCACATGAATGAAATAATTAAAAACCACGATTCTTCAGCACACATCAACAATGTTAAATTAGCAGTGTTGGGTCAAACAAACATACAGACACAATTGATTCAATTGGATTGTTGCACTTCACAATGATAAAGTTACCAAGAACAGATATGTGATTGCGGTTTTGTGGAGCTTTTGAGTTGGCTTTAAGAGGTCACGAAGACGGAAACTCATCTTTAAACGCTAGTATTTTTCTTGGCCTCATCAATTTCAGTTCTGAATTAGACGCACTCTTAAGGAACATTTGGAAAGAGGAACAGTGTTTAAGAGCACATTAAACACTATACAGAACGAAGTCCTTCAAAGCCATTTTGATGTATGCCATGACGAGATTTCAAAGAAATAAAGAAAGCTGCTGACTTTTTAGCAGTTAAGGCTGATGAGACGACACACATATCGAATGCTTGTGAACGTGTGAACTATGTTATAAAACGCAATGTAGCGAAAACAATATTATTTGCGGTGTGCTGCAATAGAAATTGAACACTTTACTTTGCTATTACTGGATTTACATAGGAAACTAATTAACTGCAATTTCTTGACTAACAAAATTATGTAAATCTATACCTACTAACATATGTTAATAGTTATGTAGTAGTTAGTACCTATAATAATAATAATAATAATAATAATAATAATAATAATAATAATAATAATAATAATAATAATAATAATATGATAATCATAATCATAATAAATATTTGTGCACCACCAGGATTATTTATCACCACACGCCACTGCATTTAATAAGTGTGAGAAATTTAAAGAGAAGTAAAGGGTTTATATTATTTAGATTAACAATTCTTTTGGTACATATTGTTAATATTGTTGGTTCGTGGTAATGAATATATTTTCTAATTTTTACTTTCAGGTACGTGCTATTACATCACATGACTGGCCAAATTAATGATGTTGACAGTGCCTGGGGATTCCCTGAAGGAGGAATGGGCGCAGTTACACAAGCAATGGCATCAGCGGCAACTTCCTTTGGAACACACATATTCACAGGACGAGTGAGTTGAATCTTTTACTGATGAGTAATGGTGGTACGGACTTTCTGCTGTTGATATAGTTGAAAAATGTATAAAAGTGAGAAGAACAATAGTTAGAGTGCGAAGATCATCAGATAAGAGGATATTATAGTTATCATATTTCATCTAATACCGGGTGTCCATTTTTTTTTTTTATATCTGAAGGCACTTTATTATAGGCAATTTAAAAATACGCTACCCAAATCTTGTTTTTCTTTTTGGATGAGGAATTGCAATAAGGGAGTCATATTAGTGTAATATTATGAAACAAGTTTGTAATGTTATGCTTTATTACATGAGACAATGTTTAGAAACAAACAAAGCGAGTTCCCTAATTTTGATGAGTGCAACAACTGTATGACTTTATAATAGGCCAGTTAGCTGGTGGACCTTGGCCCTCCATGGGTTGTCACGCAACGTATTTTTTTTTTTTCTCATTGTAGATGCTACAGTTTAAATAATGCCTGATTTATATTAGTCTTCTTATATTTTAACGTGTGAAATTACCAACGTTTTCATGTACGTAAGAGTGCAGTGATATCAGGCTTCTGAGGGGGAAAGTTTTCAACATACAGTTATGAAGAATCATAAAGAACAAAGAGATAGTCGTATATTATATAATGATTACAGTTATGTATAATACAAAAGTTAAAAATGTATTTGTAAGTAGGGATGTTTGTGAAAATGAGGCCTCAGGTCGAATAAAGCAACTCTATGAAAGAAATAAAATAATTTTTTGTGCGAGATCGTGCGTATTTGCTTGTTTTCCGCACAGAACCAATATGCGGTAAGTGTGAAATACCACATTCAGTATTCCCAACGTAACACACATAACAATTTCCTCTTCTTACCGCTTAAGCGCGACATTCATTTTACTGCTTTAGGCTTTTAACATATTATTTTTAGAGACGTTTAACATAGTAATAATTATAAATTGAAACTACCACTGCAATTTCGCCTAAATTGCAATGTTAATTATTGTTTTTAAATATTTGCAAAATTAAGTAAAGTCTACTACTCCACGAAACTTATTGCATTCCTGATACAAGTAACATTAAGGAAGCCGTGAAAAATCAACAAGATTCCAGATGCCGATGTTATTACTGCAATATGTTATATAAATAATATTGTTAAAATATTAAAATGAAAAATATTACATAACCTACCGTTTGTTTTAAGTTCGCATTTATAGACTGGGGGAAAAAAAAAGACAGACGTGTATCACAGCCTGCTGGAATATAGTAAACACAGCAAACATTTTATAGCAACAATTTGAAGATAGATATTTTTGTTTTTAAAAGTTTCCGTCATTGAACAGAAACCAAGATGGAGATTTCATTGCAACTAATTAGAAATTCGTCTTTCAGGTATGTAATAAACGATCTTCGCACAAAATAATGTACGATACACGAGCGTATGTTTGTTTTCATGTTCTCGGAAATTAAAAAGCTCAACCACGTTTCGCTTTTTCAATCTTTCCTCGACCATGAAAACGTCAACATACCGCTCTTGTAACGTATATTACTATTATCATGTACTATATGCCAGACACTATTTTTAGACAGCTGTTTGTCTGTGTTGTATAGAGAAAATTCCTCAACTTCTCCACTGCTGTATTCCCCCTCATTGTGATAATGAAACTTTATCACATTAAAAACAAATGGTGGTATAACTCAGTGGCAAAGCATGTGACTGCAGATCGAGAAATCATCGTTCAAACCCGATTGCCTCCTAATTACATTTAATTCTTATTTGTTCCATATATTACTAATAAAATTGTTATTGAAGTTTTTTATTTAATTTGCGTATGTTTCTTAACCAAAAACAGTCAGTTTTAAAAGTATGGTTGCCATTGTTTGAATTGCATTATTGATTGTAATGATTGATCATGAATGCTACAGTGTGACATTTGTTAGAAACAATTGAGAATCAGTGCAAACAGTTGAAAATCAATATTAAAAATAATTTTTTCTACGACAATGTGAAAAGATAGCATTTCCATAAAAAAAGTGACACTGAAAGTAAGTTTTTTTTTTTTTACGGTGAATGCAGAAAATTTTCCACACTCACTTTCCACATTCTTTCCTATAATTGCATCTATAGGAGAATATATTTGATAATTAACATTTTTTAATAATAATACTATTCGAATGAAACGTTTTTGCAGTGATTTACAAATTGTTATTAGTATTAATCGTACATAATGTTGGTTTTATTTTCATCACCAGAATCCATTATTTTTAATGTAACGTATATTATTCAAGCTGTGACTGAGAATTAAATTTCTTACTTAACTACAACAATATACTATTGTTATCACAATATTACTGTGTTCTGAAACATTCCTTAACAAAATACGTTTCAAGATAAAGTATGAGTACTGTCACTTTGTCATATATACATTTTCTTTGATCTGTTTAATTCTATCACTTTCGTAGAAAAATAGCTTGTAGCACACTTGCGGAAATGACAATTGCAAACTTCGTATGATTGGAACAAGAGCGAGCTCATGCTGTAATTATCATACTCATTGTGCAATAGAACGCTTTTCCGCACTTGTATTACAATATCGATGGTGTTGAACTGCAACCTCATATTTAAAAATAAATAATAATAATAATAATAATAATAATAATAATAATAATAATAATAATAATGATGATGATGATGAAAGAATATCCCTATAAAAAGTCTTTCCGAATCTTCTGCAAACACATGTCTTGGCGCGGGTACAAAGTTTACAAGAAGATATTTAAATACCTCTTATATCAGATATTTGTTTGTTATCAAGATATTAAAATCACTGATTACCTTTATATTTTACTGTGCATATGAGAAAATAGTTTAGCTGACTAGTTTCGAAGTGCTTTTTCTTCATTTTCCAACTTGGAAACTTGGAAAATGAAGAATATCACTTTGAAACTAGTCAGCCAGGTAATTTTCTCATATTATCACAGTAAAGAGTTATAAAGTTAATCAGTGATTATTTAAGTGTTAAAAGTGTATATAAAACAATGAAGAATATTAAAAATGTTTTTTTCGATCTCCTATAAAATTGAATATTTTGACCTACGAGATTGCTATTCAACAGCATCATATCTATTCGTAGTGTTAATAGTGTATTACGATACAAGGTTGGGCAGTGCTTTTCACAAAATCGAGGAAAAGTTTCAAAAACGAGCAGAACCAATGCACTTCACAAAAGTGTAAGTTGTTGTACAACAGTTTTTTCACGATCATATTTTTAAAATTGAAAATACAATATATTTATGTTTTGCATTGAAAATTTAGAGTCATATTATTTCAAAGCCTTCGCAAAACTATTCTGTAATGGTAACTTAAGTAACAATAAGTGCATTGTAATGGATTTATTTCAGTACCGGTATAGTTTTATATTTTGAAGAATGGTTTTCCTAGCAACAAGTTTCTGTGTAGGGAAATCTAACTTTCAAGGCCTAACAAAATAGCTGTAAATACAACAAAAAACACGATCGTGCGAAAAAGTACTTTTCGCATGCTACCATCTAGAAAATATTTTTTTTCTGAATAAAATTGACGAATCCTCGGAATAAGGTATATTGAACATAATACAGCAGCGTTCAAAGTTCAACCTACTGTGGCTTGGAAAATATTACAGAACTTTTGCTTCTTTCAACTGAAATGATCATTTAATGTAATTATTAAACTAATAGGAGACGTGTGAACTTGCAAAGAGGAAGGTATGTGTTAGGCATTGGTTTTGTACAATTCATTTGACACAAGTTTACGTAAAACAGCAGTTTTATTTTGTTACTGCATAAAATGTATAACGAGAAATTATGTACCATTTACATCACTGATTTTTTTACTTGTGCTATTTATTATTGATTTATCTATATTTGAGCAATGATGGTGTTACGTTTCTTATACTGGATTGGAAACAAAATAATTTACAAACTCTGTATTTGAAAGTATTTAAATTCACAAGAAGTATTAATTGAAATCTGTCCGATTAAATTAACGTATACAATTCATTCTGTACATAAATAAGATTACCATCTTATCAAATAGAAGTCTCTTGCTTGCCTCTTGCGGCTATTTTCCTTGACGCTTCTTCTTTCTTCTTATTGTAAGCTACAGCAGTATCATTAATACTTTCCCACTGTTCATTTTGAAGCTCCGGGGCAATTTGCTTAGACGTCACTTCACTGTTCTTTGGAACTGGCACAGATTGGTCCTGAGTACACTGTGTTTGATCACTGGCACTATTATCTTTCGGCAGCCCTGAAAATGTATTTTCAGTAATGAAACCACGTCGTTTATGTTCTTTAAATCGTCCTGAACGTGATATTGACATTCTTCGTCGATCAGTTTCATATGTCTCCCCATGATTTTCGGCTGCGTTGTTTGTATTTTTGGACTTGTCACCGAAAATCCGAAAAATCTTCTGGTTGTCATGTTTAATTAATAGGACTATGCTTTTAATACCGTAACTGGCTTCTATTGTAACATTAACGCTGATATTGAACACTGTTTTCTAACACACTATTCCATCACTTCGCTGCCTGAAACGCCACTGCTCGAAACACTGTTTTAGTTTCAGTCACTGTTGCACACACCTACGTCTGAATTGCAGTGATGCAAATTCGTCTGCAACATCAGTCGGACTGAGTTGGTATCAGCAGAGTGCTTCCATCAGTTCGAAAGATAACAGTTATCAGGTACTTGAAGACTAACCAGGTTTACTCATATCTTAAGATAAGGCTGTTTTTTTTTTTTTTGCTATTGAAGACCTCATAAAGTAATTCTCTGTCAAGTTCAATACTATTGTGCTACATGTCATTATACAATACAAGACTGAGACGGGTTATTGTGTGCATGTATGCATACGTGCATCACAGACGATGACGGAGAGAGTTGGGGTTAGTGCCCATCAAAAGTTAACTTGTCCATATTTTTGCTTCATGCATTCCATAGAAACACTGTTGTTAAAAACTGGTTAGATGCACATCTTATGTCCTTCAATATTAATAAAACAGTCATTGTACGAGGGGGATCCAGGAAATAACGACCTTTCGTGCATACCCGCCAGCAAGCAGCTGACTCCCCTTCCTTGTTTGAAGGTCAACTGGCTTCCTTAACATGTGTTCTCATAATGTTGTGAGTACTGGTTGCAACAAGTCGCCATTGTGCATTTTATGTTACTTCAAAATGAACGACGTGATTGATAATCCCGCCGACTGTGAGGTGAGGAGTGTGATTCGATTTTTGAATGCCCGACATTTGAAACCTGCAGAAATTTACCGGCAATTGAAAGAAGTGTATGGTGATACTGTAATGAATGAAAGAAATGTGAGAAAATGGTGCGAAATGTTCAACAATGGGCGAACAAATGTCCACGATGAAACTCGACCTGACGCCCATCACTCATCACAGAAGACCTGAAGACTAAAGTGAACGACAGAATCTTGCAAGACAGGCGCACATCACTCGACGAATTGCATATTGCCTTTCCTGACATTTCTCGTTCTTTGCTTGGTGAAATTGTGTCGCAACATCTTGGCTACCACAAAATCTGTGCACGATGGGTTCCACTGCAACTGAGTGACCAACACAAAACTCAGAGAATGGCCTCAGCATTGACATTCTTGATGCGATATCACACAGATGGAGACGCCTTTCTTGATCAAATTGTGACTGGTGATGAGACCTGGGTGTCTCACAACACCCCAGAGACCAAGCGCCAATCACGTCAGTGGCATCATCCCTCATCACCCAAGAAACCGAGAAAATTCAAACAGACTCTCTCAACACAAAAGTCATGGCTACTGTCTTTTGGGATCCAAAGGTGTTCTTTTGCTGGATTTCATGCCAAAAGGCACTACGATCAATGCAAATCGTTATTGTGAGACTTTACGAAAACTACGGCGAGCCATCCAAAACAAGAGGTGAGGAATGCTTTCGAGAGGAGTTGTGGTTCTTCACGACAACGCCCGCCCGCACACTGCTGCTTCAACTCGAGAATTGCTGGATCAATTCGGTTGGGAAATCTTTGATCATCCGCCCTATAGTCCAGACCTTGCTCCTAGCGATTTTCACCTTTTCACTAAGCTGAAAGACTTTCTGGGTGGTACGCGTTTTTGGAAGTGATGAAGAGTTGAAGAAGACAGTGAACACCTGGCTTAATGAACTGGCGGCAGAGGAGTATAACACGGGAATTCTAAAGCTAGTGAGCAGATACGACAAATGTTTAAATGTAGGTGGTGATTATGTAGAGAAGTAAAGGAAGCTTCAGTTATGTAACAGACTTTGTTTTTTTCAAATAAATATATATTTTTTAATTATTACAACAAAACGGTCGTTATTTCCTGGATCCCCTCGTACCTTTTTCCTTTAAATAAAACGAGACTTTCCCCAAGTAAAAATAATTTGAAAATAACTTTTAGGCCTTCTGTGGTCGGGAGGAAAAAGGTCTTAAGTAAAAATTTTATACTTTTCAGGAAAGCAGTAGAAAGATTGAAATTGGTGTCAATTATAGAGTTTTTTAAATTAAGAGGTTTTTTCCTGGATATTATTTGTTTATGTTACTTCTAAAATAGATAATGTTGCTCATTTAACAATTTTCTTGATTATTTCCAAAAATAGCCGCACTTAAGCCCTTTTAAGACTAGAAGCCAGACTGAGTAGAAGGGACTATTTAAACATAAGACCTTTTTCATGTCAAAATAAATGAGAAATGTAAATTATTAGGA
>JAJSOF020000031.1:85930975-85948470 GCA_025594305.2 Periplaneta americana | reverse complement strand
CAGAGTGAAATTTTTTTCCGTACTTATATCAAAAAAAAAAAAAAAAATACACGTGTGCACGTGCATGCATAAATAAAATGTCGCTAAAATGCAAATCTTCTGTCATCATTACTTGATACTGAACTGTCCATACCCTAGAAATGCATTTAAGTACACTGTGCCCCAAAAAGACATGGTGGGGTTTCAGAGGATTATATTTTTTGAATGAATAGATGTAGAAATGGAATATTGGTGCCAGATGAAAATAAGACTCTCAAAATTTTTCGTCTTTAAGTTTGAGTCACTGAAAGAAACAAAGGTGGTAACAATCGAACAAATACAATAATTTTCATTGTTACAATTAATTATACAAGATGAATGTCCAAAGAAAAGTGAATTTTGTCGCATACCTTACTATAATAATACCGGACAGCTAGCAATTTTACGTGCTGCTATCTAGGCGGCCGGTGTGGTGATACTCGTGAAACAAGCTGTAATCAACTGCAATGTATATTGTTGCTGGGCTAGTTAATAGTTTTATTAATTATTGCTGTGTTAAAATGTCAGGGTGTATATTATGTGCTGTTTATAATTGCTACAAAATTACAGCATTACAAATTGCTCCAAATTGTACTTTCGATTTCCGAAGGATCATAAAACATGAGTCAACAACATTCTTCAGTAGGCCTAATTCCTTCGTCTTTGTGTTGATAGAAAAATACAAATTGGCTTTTTTTTTATCTAGACCTAATAAATGAATAGAAGTTAAAATGTATCGGAAATTGTAAGGTTTTATCAAATTAAGTTTTTTTTGTTGTCCACATGCCTTTACTATTTTTATAATTATTACAAGCATCAGATTAATATCAATTTTATCTTTGCAGTTGTCAGCAATGCGTATATGAAGCATTATTGTAAATTCATTCCTAATATCAGAATTGATTTTGTCTCACTAAACCAAAGAAAAATATGTAAGAATTAATTACGGGAAGTAATATAAAGTATGCAATATTTCTCATAATATGCAGCTTTGATATAAGATAATAATTTTACATTAAATATTAATCAACATTTCTTAAGTGTTTCATATATTACTCCACATTAGTAACTCACGTTTTAAACAATAGTCAGAATCCGCTATGTTAATATTTGTATATGTGGACGTAATTCCATCCCGTTCTGCTAGATGTCAGGTCTGCGATATTTCGCACTCACGCCAATGCTGCTAGTATGTGTCCGGTATTATTATACTAAGGTATTTGGAAGAACCACTATACGAGAATATCATTCGTTGTTGGGATAGACAGTTACAAGAATCTGGAAGCTTACTGGAGAAAAAGCATACTGGAAGACCATCGACAAATGATGAAATGTCAGAAGCTATCCGAAAAGCACTTCTTCATAGTCCAAAGAAATCAGTTCGTAAATGTGCTCGAATTAGGACTTGAGAACAACATTTCATAGAGCTTTAAAGAAACGTCTTCATCTGACTCCTTATAAATTCCAATTGTTACATGCACTCATCCAATTGATTATCACAAAAGATATGAATTTTCTGTTGATATGCTTAATGAAATTGACAACAACGAACAGTTTTTAGGTCGTGTGCTGTTCAACGTTGAGGCCACTTTTCACGTTTCTGGACTCGTCGTACACGAGTCACAGATTAAAATTTTGCCAGCCACAAAACACATGAGTTTTATTTTCATCTGGCATCAATATTCCATTAATAGCACTAGGCTATTCATTAAAAATATAATCCTCTGAAACCCTACCATGATTTTTGGGACACAGTGTATGTAAAAACTGAAGTACTGTAGACTTACAAAAATAATATGTTCAGTAAGATATTATTAAGTAATGATATCTGAAAATGTATTGCGTTTCTAAGAAGGTGAAGTATGGGGAGGAGGAAATCCTCATCCGTGTAAGCAAGGGTGGGAGTTGTGTTAAGTAGTGGGGAGAAATTTCCCATACTCACATTACCTACAAACAGGGGTGGCCTGTCCATAAGAGCTGCAGAGCTGCAGCACTCCTGCTTTGACAGGAAAATAAAAATCGTATTTGTTTTAATTTGTAGAAGAATTGTTACAGCTTTTATTGGTAAATTGCTTTATATTTCATCTGGCCGGGAATATGTACTATTATCTTATGCATAATCTTTTCGCGCGTCGACTGTATTGGAATTGGCACTGCATTCAAAGTCGTCCTGAGATTTGCAGGGTGGGACAGCTCGTAGAGAGTGTTTTGCTGGGTCAGCGGGTAGAGAGGCGAAGGGAAGCAGAGGAAAACTGCCGCTGTTTAAAACCCATATTTCGCTGCAGTGGCTTGCAGAGCCAGGCCATAAGGGAAGATCTTTCCTCCACTCCACATCGCTATTGTAATGCTACGTCCAATGGATTCTCTATCCCCTTGAAACTTAATGGCAAAATTTTTATTTTCTCTTCACATATTTATTGTTGTAGAATCTTATCGAGTTAATATAACGAAATTAATATTCTCTTTGCCTTATTATTACGTATATATCCAGCCTCCAGCAGAACCTGATATTTGCCTTAACTCAAAATGATTGCACGAATAGAATCCTTTTGATATAGCACGTAAAATACGAAAGAGACTTCTTTTCCAGTTACTTCCCCTTAGTGGACATGATGAAAAAACGATTCGAAGGACTCTGGTGTATTTCGTGGGTTGCTACAGTTCGTGAGTAATCTAAACGAGCCTCCCAAAATCATTTGGAACATGCCACTGTTTAAAGGTAATTCTAAAACAATTCAGAATGAACTGGTAGATTGCATGTTGAGTGTCTGCCAATCTGAAATTCAGACTGAAATCGATGGTATTAGTTTTTTTTTTTTTTTTTTTTAGCGATTATGGCAAATGATGCCACGGATATTTCCCAACTAAGTCGATATGTCGATATGTAGTGCATTATTTTTGTCCTATACTTATTAGTAGGCCTAATGATATCAAGAAATGAAATTTGTATGTACCAAAATCTACTGCAGCTCCCCCAATCCACAAGTTCACGAGCCGCCTCTGCCTACAAACGTCCCATATTTATAGGAACCAATAAAGTACAAACATTGAAACTTAACAAAGTTATTTTTAATCTTAGACTAATCTGAAAAGTGTTTCTAATTACCGGTACTGCTGTATTAAGAAAACAAATGAATCACAGTTAAATAGTGGATTATAAATAAATTGCATCTCTGTACACATTTCAAGCAGTATCGTACCGTAACTATTAACCTGTCATTTAATAAGTACCAGTATTTCCGTTAAAGGAAATGAGTAATGCTTCAGCCATAGAGACGCCTGATAATGCAATTATCAATGCAATTATCTCTGCTACCTATGTAGGTGGTGTATGTGAAAGTGTATTCAAGTAAGGGTACTTGGCAGAATTGACAGCTTTGACGCCAGTTATCTTGAAGATATTTTACATTTTAGGAATAATTTGGGTTGTTTGCGCTATGATTTGATGAATTGAAATGTCTTCATTTTATAGTAAATAATAATACTCTGCAGTTGCAATTATAATGTAACGGGTTTTCGACACAAACTTTTCGTCACCGAAATGATTTGTCGTAGTTTGTTTGTTGCAAAGATAATGTCACACAAAGACGATACATGAAAATAAATACCATGGAAATGTCTTGCGATACTATAAAAATAAAAACTATGGAAACATTTTGCAATACTACAAAAATAAAAAGCATAAATATTAAACCATGGAAGTGCTTTATGATATTATAAAAATATAAACCTTGAAAATATTTTCAGGTACTATAAAAAGAACCATGGAAATGCTTTCCTATACCATAAAAATAAAACCATGGAAACATTTTGCGATACTACAAAAATAAAAGCATAAAAATGATAATATAAAAATAAAACCTCGAGAATATTTTGAGGTACTATAAAAATAAAACTATAGAAAATTTTTCCAATACTATAAAAATAATAAAGAAATAACCTTGGAAACATTTTCTGATACTGCAAAAATAAAAGCATAAAATTGAAACATGGGAACGTTTTGTGATAAAAAAACTAAAAACCTTGGATATGCTTTGAGATACTATTATAAAAATACTATAAGAATAAAACCATGAAAATGTTGCCTGATAGGCCTGCTACAAAAATAAAACTACGAAAACTTTTTGCGATGCTATAAAAATAGAGCCATAGAAATGTTTTACGATATTGTAAAAATAAAACTCGTGCAAATGTTTTGCAATATCTAAAAATGAACACCATGGCAGCTTTTGTGGCATAATAATAGTAAAACCCATGAAAACGATACAAACGAGTGTTGTGTGACACACAGTCCAGTGACGAAATGTAATGTGTGACGAATCACATGCTGGTACCTAATGAATAATTTGTGATGCATGATTCGGATCCCAAATGTAACTTCATGCCATTCTCTTGTGTTTAGATATGTCGATTGTCTAAGATTATTCATTTGTCTATTTATTTACTTATTTTAAATAAATAAATAATCTTAGATTGTCCAAGATAAATTTTGCACATTCCTTGATCTCCCTTATTTTTACAATAAATATTTGGCAACCTCAGTAGCTGAACCCTCATTTTATATTTTCTCTTAACCTATAATACGGAAACCCCCTTCCTTCCGTTTTAAAAATCCATTGCCTTCAACCAGTTTCGGACCCAAGAATATCAGATCTAATGCCAAGAATAACATCCATTTGACCATGTGTGTACATTACATAAGAAACGAGGATATTTGTACAGCATTTAATTATTTTGTTCTCTTGGTACAGGAAGTATCCAGCATTTGTCTCAATGGAGATGGTCATGCTGTTGGTGTAGTTACATCCGAAGGTCGAGAAATAAAAGCTACATTAGTTCTGTCAAATGCTACACCCCACATAACGTTCCAGAAGTTGCTTCCGCCATCATCACTGCCAGAAAAATACAGAACTGCTGTTGCAGACATTAATTATGCCTCACCAGTCACAAAAATCAATGGTTAGTAACTATAATTCTATAAATATTATTAAGAGAGAATTGTCATTTGTAAAGAAATCAATGTTATGACTTCAGAATTTTGAGGTTAAAAATGTAATTTTAATGTGGTACTGGTACCAATTTATTTATTGCATACTGGTACCGGCATTATATTTTATTTGCAATAGGCCTAATTGGCTGTTATTAGAGTTCTGAAGAACAAACAGAAAACAATGATACCATTAATTCATTCAGGATAATAGCTACGCCACAGTAATTTTAATTAACTTAAGTCTTTTCGAAATTTATGATGATCATGATGATAACATTTATTAGTAGTCTTATACCTATACAAGTGTATGACATTGTAAGACTCTTATACTAAAATAAGTTCTTAAAATTACAAATTACTCATAGTAGACTGAAATTATAAAAATTATTCAGAATAACGATTACAATGAACTACACATAGACTAAAGATTGTTTAGTCAACTGTCCGAAGGCAAATCAAGTGATACCAATAAGGCACAACTTATGAGGCAACTATGTCAGGAGATAATGGGTAGGTTGCCCAGTTGCTTTCCCCCTCCATTGGACACATCGCAAATTACACTATACAGTCAAACTTAGATGTATACAAACAATTTATTGTTCTTCCTCAGACACATATCATCAAGTGAGATATTTGTGCATAAATTGCATGTTTATACAGTGATCAGTATATGCTCTTAAAAAGAAGGCTGTTTTTAATCAGGGAGTAAAAGGAGTTATACCCAAAAGCACTTGTGCCAGCGGGTACAAAACATAAAAGAACAAGATTATAAGAAAAACAGAGACATTGATGTCGGCAGTCCACACCTGTGGAGTAACGTCTGGCCGCGAAACCAGGTGGCCTGGGTTCGATTCTTGGTTGGGGAAAGTTACCTGGTTGAGGTTTTTTCTGCAGTTTTATCTTAACCCAATATGAGCAAATGCTAGGTAACTATCGGTGCTGGACCCCGGACTCCTTTCACTGGCATTATCACCTTCATCTCATTCAGATGATAAATAACCTAAGATGTTGATAAAGTGTCGTAAAATAATTTCAAGGGAAAAATTGTTCCGGGGCCAGGTATCGATCCTGGGACCTCTGGTTGAACGTACCAGCGCTCTTTCCAACTCAGCTACCCGGGAACTCCACCCGACACCGTCTCAACTTTTCCCTCTATATCCACACAACTCACGTGGGCTGACGAAATGCCAGAGACCCACATCGAGCGCACACATTCTCTGTGTGGCTTGGAATTGTGGTTTTCTGTTAACGTACACAGTAACGTATATATTATGCAAATCTAGTCTTTCAGGTAAGTAGCTCAGTTGGAAAGAGCGCTGGTACGTTCAACCAGAGGTCCCGGGATCGATACCCGGCCCCGGAACAATTTTTCCCTTGAAATTATTCAAATCTGCTTTACAGGGAGCCTTACCTGAAAGACTAGATTTTTCGTAAAATAACCTACTAAAAAAAAAAAAAAAAAAAAGAGATCGGCAGTAGCGAGTTTGCCCACAGATCGGGAGTTGTGCTCGGGTATGGGTTTGATTTCCATTGAGTTGGTTTTTTCCTGAGGTTTTCCCTGACTGTAAGGCGAATGTTAGGTAATCACATGGCAAATCCTCGGCCTCATCTCGCTATCGTCAGTTACTTTGACGCGAAATAACCTAGCAGTTGATACAGCGTGGTTAAATAACTGACTAAAAGAAAACTACTATACAAGTATATCGAGATTTCGAAAGATAGTTGTTAGTTTTGTAAGTATAATATATTTAGTTACCTATTTTTGTGTAAAATTACAAAGGTGGATTGTTTGCTGGATGCTTTTCATTAAAACATAGCTCTGGTTATATAAATAAATATTACATGTTAATTACAATTATTTAATACATTAACGCTACACATGACACATTAGTCAAAAGATGAACACAACAGCTCTTCACATTGGCGATCCGAGTTCAATTCCCGGCTAGTGTAAACGGAATTTGTTGCAGGCAGAGATAGCTTTGGTTCATTACCGATATTTCTAAAGGAAGACTGCAACATATGAAAATTACTTCTGAATTACAACAAACTTCCTAATTTAGTTTTAGAATTTCGTTGTAGAAAATTGTGACTTGTATTTAGCCCATAACTTATTGAGAAAGTAAATTAATTTCACTTTTAGTCATATTGCATGTTCTCACATGATCACTTCTAAGACATAAAATAATGCATTTCAAGTGTTTTTGCACTCTTTATGTTTAAATTAACAATTGCATTCATTAATCTTTCAATGTGAAACCTGCGGAGCAAAGAACAATACAGGTAATCAATATCCAATTGAAATTTCAAAGGGTAATTTGTCTGATAAAATTTTATTTAGAGGTTATATTGTTCAGTTCACAAGTCATATGCATTGAACTTGTGTTTAGATCCAACTGACACAGTTTCATTATACACTGGAGAGACAGCATGATGGATTGAGAGACATTATAGTTTATCATGAAATCATATCAAGTGCATGATAACTTATTTTTTTATCATGGCTTTTATCAGTTCTGTGAATGCAACGTTTTCACATCATACAAAGAGATTATTAATAGTGATTTTCTAACAGACAACACACCCAAGATTATGAATTTCTGCGAAGGTGATTAATGGAAACTCCAGTTTCTCATAGCTGTAATTTATAATTTCTCAGAATTCTTACGTTTACAGTTATTGAACTGTGTCCAATTTACTGTGAACTGTCAAACATTGGCTGACTAATTTGTAAAGTACATTAATTATGAGCAACATACCAGTACCCAGGGCTGGGCAGTATTTGAAATACATTTGTATTTTGTATTTTGTAATTTGTAAGGATTTTCGAAAGTAATTTGTATTTTGTATTTTGTATTTAAATACATAAAATTGGTGTATTTTGTATTTCAGATACTCAAAATACTTTTTTCTTCTTCTTGTTCTTCAAGTTTTGGATTTGGATTTGAAGAATGAACTTTTGTCTTATTTGCCTACCCATTTCAGTTGTGCTAGCCATATACTTAGTTTTCTTGCCACAACTGATTTCCTTAATGGCAAAAAGAAATCTCCAACAGTATCAAGGATCCATCACCCAACACTTGCTAAATGTTTAGCATTATGGAATGCATCTAGGAGATTCAAATACTCAGAAATTATATCAGATGTCTTGAAATATTCATTAATTGCCCAACTCGATGGAATTCTCTTCATGACTCAATCTCTCAAATATTGCAAATCAAACGTGATATAAACAGTATATATGAAAAACTGGGATTGCCAACCTTCAAAGATGTTGAGTTTCAGTACCTTGAAGAATAGTGTGCAGTTCTGAAACCCATTGCTATAGCTCTTAATTTGATGCAAAATGAGAAGACGTGCTATTACGACCAACTTTTGTCCACATTAATTTCCCTTAAAAACAGATTACATATTCTGTTACCTAGTAATCTACGCCATCTATTCCAAGTAACTCCAATCCTAATAAGTTCACTTTCATCAAGATTTAAAGTGATGTTTGATCTGATCCCAGAAGAAAATTGAGCTATTTTGGCAGCTTGTTCCACCCATCATTGAAGATGAGATGGCTACCAGACATTGCCTCATTAAATGATAAGAATAGGACACAGAATATGTGTGTGAAATCAGCTGAGCAGTTGTCTGCAGTGGCGTATACTGGTTAAAGGGTTTGGGCTATCGCTGACCCTATTATTACACAAAATATATCTAACAATTACTTTAATTTTAATTACTATGGTAAAACTAATAATACAAAATTATTACATTATGTTATATTATAAACTTTTTCTTTTGTAATTTCCTTGGGCTACCGCCGGTAGCCCCGGTAGCCCGCAAAATACGCCCCTGGTTGTCTGCTACATCTTTGGTCAGTTCAGACGATGAAAACAATTTTTATGTTTTCAACTCAAGGGAAACAGAGTTTGAAAAGCAAAAAAAAAAGAACTTGTCCGCTGTGGAGTATGAGCTCATACAATTCTTCAATAGCAAAGGGACAACCCTGTGCACTCTAGAGAATTACCAACAGTGAAACAAGCTTTTATAAATATAATACAAATTTGTGTTCTTCTGCACCTTTAGAAAGACTGTTCTGTTTTGCAGGATTTATTCATTCACAAGCAAGGGGATCCTTATCTGATGAACTTTTTGAGAAACTGGCTTTTTGAAAGGAGCCGTAATTATTCATATGTAGCATAATTTCATTGCTGACTGGGAAAAGGAAGAATGTTCAGTTACAGTGTTTGTATAAAACTTGAGGTAAAATACTTTTAATGTTAATATAATATTTTAGATTTTCAGTACGGTAATATTCTTATTTCTTTAGGCCTATATATTGTATCGAGTATTTGAAATACAAATGTATTTTGAGTATTTGAAATACAAATGTATTTTGGTTAATTTTTTAAAAGTATTTTGTATTTGTATTTCAAATACAATTATTTGAAGTATTTTGTATTTGTATTTGAAATACTTGGATGTCAGTATTTTGCCCAGCCCTGCCAGTTTTTTTTTTTCATGGGAAATGCTGTGATGCATTATTTTGAATTCATAAAATCCTTTCTGTGAATTAAGATTCTCTTTTCATTTTATAGATCGACGTTCATTGTGTTTATTGTTCTACCTGCTTTTTTTTTTTCTCTCTTTTACAGAGGAGGAACCCAAAGGCTTATATTGCAACCTGAGGCTTATTGTGCTTATCACTCCTGTTCTGTGAATGTTACCAGTACTTGTAGTCGAACAGTTGTTCTCTTGTACAAATAGGGGAAAGTTATACAAAACAGGGTACCTAAGCTTTAAATACTTATACTGAAGGCATAAGTAAGTTCAAAAAAATAATATTTTGTAGTAGCATATGAGAATACTTAGGCAGTCTACAGATAAGTTTGAAATTGTCTTACAGGTAGTACTTTCTTGTAAAATGCAAGATTTTTAAAACAACACAAAATACCCTGTTTTGAAGGACCAGTAGGAAAAAACAGGGTAGAATCTAAATAGTTAACAATAATTCATAATTCCTTGGTACTAAGTATTAATTAGATATAATTTAGGCCTACTATTGCTTCAGATTTACAATGACTTTAACTGTTAATTGTCCTGCACCATGGTGTCGTGGTCTAAGGCATCCTGCCTAGGACTCGCGTTATGGAATGCGCGCTGGTTCGAGTCCTCATAGGTGAAGAAATTTTCTCATGAAATTTCGGCCAGTGTATGAGACCAGTGTCCACCCAGCATCGTGATGCACTTCAGAAGCTATGATAGGTAGCGAAATCCGGTTACGAAAACCAGCTATAATGGCTGGGAGGTTCATCGTACTAACCACACGATACCTCCATACTGGTTGGATGATCGTCTACCTCTGCTTCGGCATGTGGCCGTGAGGCCAGCAGCTGACTGGTTGGTCTTGGCCCTTCGTGGGCTGTAGCGCCATGGATTATTTAACTGTTAATTTTTTAAGAGGGTAAATAGTTGTTGTTGTTTTCTAATGCCAGGCATTTGACAATAAAGTCATTTGACCTCTTGCACTCCAATATTTTTCAAAGATATTATCATGACCAGCCACTGAAGCACAGATTTTGAGGTGTTCCGAATCCATTTCTTGGTTTGAGTTGCACAACGGGCAGTTAGGGGACTGATATATTCCAATTCCATGTAGGTGTTTGGCCAAACAATCATGGCCTGTTGCCAATCTAAATGCAGCTACAGACGATTTTCGTGGTAAATCGGGAATTAACTGTGGATTTTGATGCAGAGAGTTCCATTTTTTCCCCTTGGGATTGAGTTATCAAATTTTATTTGTTGAAGTCTAAGTATGTAGATTTAATAAATCTCTTCACAGAGTAATACGTAGATTTAGTAACAGGTCTGTAAGTAGCAGTGTTGCCCTTCTTTGCTAAAGCATCCGCATTCTCGTTTCCCAGGATTCCACAATGGGATGGTATCCATTGGAATACAATTCTTTTATTGAGTGATATTAATTGAGAGAGCATTTAGAGGGTAAATAGTAATTGTGAGTTTTGCAATAAACTTATCACCTAGAACTTCATGCCCATCTCCAATTGAAGACCACAAGCGAAAAACGTGATAAGTCCAAAATTATCGATTTTCTGTTTTAGATGTCATGTAGCCTAATAGCTCAGTAGTATAGATTTGTGTAGTTTAACTGTAGAGGATAAGAATTTTATAGGTCCAAAGATATTTGAAGAATGATAAACCAAAGACAACACAACATAATGGATCTCGAAACTTTCAACTTGCTCTCCTGTGACTTATGAAGTTTTCCCTGTGTTATTGTGAAAACTAAACAAAATTATTAATTGAAATACAAAAATTACAACATTTAACCATAAAAATACAAACATAACCATGAGGGGCATAAATGTACTTAGCTGCATTCATGCATATATATATGTATTGAGCAATTATGTAACATTTTTATTTTTAACCGACATTTCCTATGTATGGTGACTTTTGGAACATTCTGTATAACAACATAACTTATGAGTGAGCACATTATTAATATTTTACATTTATTAATTCAGTTTTTCGTTGGATTATGGATTATTAATTAACACTTTTAACTACAGTTGCAGTGAATAAATTACCAAATTTTCTGGCTGACCCATGTGAACGAATTAACCAACCGATGCCTCATCACAAGACTACAATACACTTTAACTGCGAAAGCACAGAAATCCTCACGCAAGCTTACAATTGTGCTCAGGATGGGAATTATTCAGACAGGTATGTAATACGTTTCTTTGTCAAAATATTAAATTTAAATGAGTTAAAATTGTAGGGTATCCGTCTCTGTGACTGACAGTTTATTTTGAAAGAATATACAGTTTTATATAAATATTTAAAGAAAATAATCTGCCCTCAATGAGGGTGACCATAAAGATCCAGAATAAAAGCACTACGGAATAATTTAGAAAGACAGGAATTGTTTAGTAAAAAATTCAGAGAAATGCTAACCCAACATAATCATCAATGGCCAAAATATAAATGGTAATGTAATATTTGGATTGAATCCTTAAGAATATCTGTTATGCCCCAGGGCTAAAGAACGCCCTATAGCATGATTTCCGTTTCTCTGTGGAGCAGTGGCGGTTATTCAAGTGAAGTACATGAAGGCCACCTTCACCCCTTTTTCGTGCTTTAATAAAATATATTTTATCAAGAAATTAAAATAAAATGAATTCTTCACTAAACCATATTTTGCTCTATTTTTTAATATCTTGTTCGGCGTAATCCCCTCAGTTAACGTTCACTGCAGCACTTCACACGAACCCCTCACCAGTCAGGCCACGTGGCTAGCAGACCAGCTGAAGGTCCGAATGAGGCTTTCCTTTTCGCCTTCAGTAAACACACCCGGTTGCCATGACAACGAGTTGCCTACTATGAATTACTGGTCCCTTTTGCGAGGCTATTATGAGGGTCTGTGGACCAGGCATTCATCTCCTTTCTCTATTCTTGAAAGACAGAATCTCTCTCTCGTCCAAACATTGGATCAGGGTGGCAAACTGTAATATTTTGCAACTAAATAAGAAAACATAAAATATTCTGTAAGGAAGTTAAATATTGTTTAAATTTAGTATATAAAGTATATATTTTGGTATTTTTTAACGTTAGCACCTCTTGAATATTATGTTTTTTTATGGATTTTGAAATAATTTGAGTACCCTGTAATAAAGAAAGTTGGCATAACATTTGAAACTACGTTCTACATTTGACCCGCGCTGACCAATGATTTCGCTTTACGTATTCTTTGTTGTGACAAGTGCAGCGAAGTGTGAAGGTGATACTACGTGTATTAATGCGATGGAAACATGAATCCGTTAAACGATTTAGTGTGTAATCTTTTGGAGACACCGTTCTCTCGTTGGTGTGCAGAAGATAAGCAAGATATTTTAAAATACTGCAGAACAACAAGTCACATTAATATAACTATGAAAAAAGTGAAAAGTGGTGGTCGGTCATACAATATTCAGTTTCAAGATTCGTGATATGCCGATTGCAACTGGTTATGTGGGAGTCACTATAACGAGAAGTTATATTGTTGGCCTTGTCTTCTTCTGGGGAACAAGAAACCCGCTTGAATTCAACTGGATTTTGCGATTTCAGAAATGTCAATCGCGGTCTTCACAGCCATGCAGATTCAGCTGAACACATTAAATGTATTTTGCAATTAAAGGCACTGCAGAAGAACATGAACACCATTGCGGATGCACTAAAGGAAAGTTATAGGTTATACGTAAGTCAATTTAATGAAAACGTACGTTTAAATAGACTGGTAATGCACACCGCAATCGATACGGTATTGTTTCTAAGCAAGCAGGAGTTGGCTTTTCGCTGTCATGATGAGAGTATTTCGTCACAGAACAGGGGAATTTCAAAGAATTATTGGCTCTCATTTCATTGGCCCTATGAAAATTAGAAATCACTATGAAAAAATTAGGCCTGTTCTTTCTGGGAAATCTAAAACGATTCAAAATGAAATAATTGATTGTATTTCTGAACGCATCAATGAACTTGCAAGAGATGAAATTACTAGTGCCCCTTTCTTTTCCGTTCAAGTGTAAGTTTTCTGTTCAACAGAATACTGCTTTGATTTAATCGTAGCTGCTTGATTTTACTGGATAGGTAAGCTTATATTGGAAGTTGCATGTTCCGAAGTTGATTTAAAATATGAATACAGTTTACGGTTATGATTGTGATTTTGCATTTTGTTATGGGTCCTATTTCTTGTGTACTCTTTTAATTTGATGTGTTGTATAAAATGTGTTAAATTTTGTCTTTTTTATGTCATGTGGACTTGTGGTTGTTTTATTATGTTGTGGTATGTATTGTGTGGAAGTTTTGTTGGGACAGTGAATTCTTCGGGATTAAGGGGACGTAGCTTCCGAAAATGTTGAAAATTTGTTTATTTTATATGCTGTGCTTTTCATAAAACTTAAGAAAATGGTGAATATATTACATTAATTCAATATGCCCATCGTATAGGTTACAAAAGCATTCGCGACGTCACGGGTATATAACGATTCCAGGAAATTACCTAGAATTCTATTGACCTTCACCTAATTTATCCGGCACGAGCCGCCACTGCTGTGGAGTATTAAATTTGAAACGTGGAACAGTGTCAGCGGAATACACAGTCGAGCTGCTTAGCCAGCGATATAGAGCCTTGTCGGACTCGTGGTAAAATCACTGCCTACAACGAAAGTATTCTTACGCTTCAGATCGTTGCTGGCCCAATCCCATAGGTCCAGTAGGATTAAACATGCATTTTAATTGGTCAAATTATATCACGCATTGTTCGGACTCTTTTCTTGCGCGTAAACTCATTATAATGCACTAAATTAAAATTAAGTATAAGAAATGATTGATTAAGACGATATTTGTAAGTACGTGAAGTCAAAAGTGTTTTAAGACCATCTCACTTGGTGGATGGGTGGTCGGTACCCCGGGCGAGAAACGGGTACCGAAACATAAAAAGTGTTGGAAAGGAGACGCGGCAGTTAGTTAGTTGGTGAAGACTGGCAGAGAGCGTGAATCTGAGCGGCATGGCGTCATCAGATGAATTACCTTGTAAGTAACTTTGTATATTTTTGTAAATATAGAATAAAGCAAGTAGTGCACAATAACGCAATAACTTTCAGACTTAGTTTAGTAGCCATGTAGTTTCCTATAGTATCCTCAGAGCTCCAGTTATTCCCGAAAAGTAGTTTTCCATTGTTATGTACAATGGTGGTGTCAGAAATCGTCACGAGAATGAGCAGAAGAGGAACGCAGTAGCCATCCGGCTAGCAATCAGTGCGACCTAAGCGACGGTCGCACAACATATCCAACAAAATTTTTGAATTTCAAAAATCGGAGTCCGAGTGTTTTTAAAATATCACATGTTATTTTAGGGAGTGTGCCACGTGCACCAAACAAAAGACCAGAAACACTCCACTGACTAGTGGGAATGTTATACTGTATTTCTCACTTAGATAAGGGATGCAGGACTCATAAATGGATTTCTTCTCCTCATCAACGTGTTGTGCCTGCAGGGCATCCTCTCAAACCGGATTGTAGGATCAAGGACTGATCCTTAGATTGAGTCCTGTGGATGGCTACAATATCTGCTCTTCTGTTCGAATCTAAGGATGAAACGAGTGGATCTCCTCGTATACTTCCCGTCCACGACGCTTGAGGACATCAGCAATACCGGTCCTGGCCTTATGGTGTCGATTGTTGCGCAGCAGCTCCGTTTTCGACAGAATCCCAACACGTGACCAAGAGTTTCCGTCTCGTTGCAGCGGGATGGCGACAACGGGTTGTGTTGAAACTTCTGCCGGGCACAGATCTAACCGCAGATAGATTGCTGGACATTTTAATTGCATTAATGTATTCTGAAATTGATAAATTTGCTTTTAATGACATCCAGGAATTTGCCTTGGGGCACTCAGAATACAGGATATAACACCTTTGCCCTTATGAGGTAATTTACCATGATTCAAAACTTCTGTTCCGCAAGATCTCCCTCAATTGTCGACCTTTAGTGTTGGGAGCAATAGAAGACTTATTGATGTTTAGTCTACGTAGACTCAGTTGCTGTTCAAGGTGCAGGTTCCTTACAAAGTTAAGATGGATATCATTAATACGGTGAAGACGATTACAGATGTTGTAATGTTGAATGCTGGCCTCCCACTTTGCACAAAGAAGTCCCAAAGTCTAGTATGAGACATTTCAGAAGGCAATGGGATAGCTGTAGGAATTAAAGATAGACAGAATCTAGGGAACAGGTGTTATTGGGTTGTCCATCCTCTAATTAAATCTGAAGACATATCCAAGAATGAAAAAAGAAAATATAAACAAACTGTAATTAGACTGATAGTAACACATGCATTCGAAACTTGGTGCATGCTAAAGAAGGACGAAGGAGTAATTAGTGCCTGCAAAGATGAAAATATTTGGACCATAAGACGAAAATGGGAATGGAAACTCAGAAATAATGAAGAACTTTGTAAACTATGGTATCGGTAATGCAAGCATTTTAGGAGATTATTGAATAGATTTAAGTGGATGGACAATATGAAAAGAAGTGATGAAACACAACTAATTAAAAGTATATGTAAAGGACAACTAGGATCAACATATTTTTTATCCCTGTGTCTTAGAAGTCTGCTGCCTGGGATTGGAACCAGTGTGTGACAACTGTCTGCTCCTCTCTGTAGATTCCAGGGTATGACGAATGTCTCAGTTCCGATGAGGAATATGTTGAAAAATAGCGCAATAATTGCTGTATCTGTTCAATAAATCTTTCGATTAAATTGTGTTTTCTTTCTGTAAACGACTATAGGCAAACTTAAGTTACTTTCTGGATGGCCCACGTAATTGCGCTCGAGTGGCCAAAATTTGTATGAACACTTGTTTTGACGTTATTAACATGGTGAAAGAAAAAAATAACTTTTTATCTGCTCCCATGAGAATGTTTGCTTGTAAGATGCATGGCTCACGTTGTTTATGTAGTAGCAACACGGTAAAGCTCTCGTTCTATGGATATTATTGTCTTTCAATTCATTTTAGCATATCGGTATATGTATGTTAGCATACACACTCTCTCTCCCTCTCTCTCTCTCTCTCGGCCTTTGCTTCTAAACATGTACCTATCTTGTCCATTTTGTCTTCTTTAGTTTTCTTTCTGTTCAGCATTGATTCCATTGCATGAAGTGTTGCCACGAATTTGTAAATCATAGATCTACTAGATATCGGGAATTTGAAAATTTTGTACGGAAATGTCTTTGATATCTTCTCCAGTTTTCATTTTATCGTGTATAAACACACACTGTTCAACAGAATTATGACATTACTGAGGGAGCGCAGTTTGGCTTCCCAGCAGGAATGAGAGTTTATTTGTATGCGTGAGTCACGTGGTAACTGTGCAGTACCGCGTTTTTATTTTCCTATCTCCTTGTATGTCACCTGTTTGTTCATTGTCAGCATCTTTAACCTCATCGCGGAGTTGAATTGGCCAGACAATTAAAGTAAGGTACTTGATTTAAATTAATTCGAAGCATGTTTATAATACATTTAACTTACTTTGTTTAATCGTTTAGGCCAATGATTGAAATGGTGATACCGTCAAGTGTGGATCCTACAATAGCACCACCCGACTGCCATGTATGTCATCTCTTCACGCAGTACCTCCATATCACTTGAGTAACGGTGCAACTTGGGATGATAAAACGAAGGAGGACTATGCCAAAAAGGTATACGAATCTTACACTCTTGTAAATAATTTTTTGCAGTATCGGTATTGTTACATTCAATGTGCGATTTATTATTCTAAAAGGGGATAGCTATTCTAACTTCACCTCTCTCTTTATTTTCCTCCTATTCTCCCCTCTCCACATTGTCTCCTTTTTGTTCATCAAATTTTCAGTTTCATTTCAGAGTTTTATATGCAAAGTAAGCCACTTACAACTACCACCTTAAATATCTCCTATAC